>JAGKTI010026698.1:0-13501 GCA_018397915.1 Birgus latro | reverse complement strand
GCACTGCAGCCTTAGCACCCTCATACATACTCTTCACTGCCTTCAACAACTTCCCATCCACTCCATATATTCTTAATACCTTCCACAAACCTTGTCTATCCACCCTGTCATATGCTTTCTCCAGATCCATGAAGGCAGCATACAACTTCTTTCCCTTCTCTAGAAACTTTTCCACTAAGGATCTAAGAATGAATATCTGGTCTACACAACCTCTTCCCTTCCTAAAACCTCCTTGTTCTCCAATTAATTCCTCAGTAATTTCCCTAACTCTGTCAATAAGTATCCTACCATATATTTTTCCTATTACACTGAGAAGGCAAATGCCCCTATGGTTACCACACACTGCTTTTTCCCCTTTTCCTTTGTACAGAGGAATAATTATACCTGACTTCCAATCCTCCGGGACTCTACCCTCCTCCCAAGCCAATCTGCACACCTTCCACATCCATTCTATTACTATCTCTCCCCCATGCTTCAGCATTTCACCACACACTCCATCAATTCCTGGGGCTTTCCCCATTTTAACTTTCTTCATTGCTTCCACCACTTCCATCCTGGTGATTTCTTCCTCTCTTCTCACAACCCTCCTTCTCCCTGCCATTCCCCAGCCACTTATACTTGCATTACTTTCATTCTCTATGTTCAACAGTTCATTAAAGTGTTCTGTCCATCTGTTTACTTTTCTCCCTTCTCCACTAGTAATCTACCATTTTTATCTTTCACACCCCCACTGACTTCGCTGGCACCCAGTCTAGCTCTCTTTACCTCCTTCCAGAACATTTTCTTACATTCCCTCCTCTTTGCACTCAAATTCCTTCCAAAATCCTCATCCACTCTCTTCTTACTCTCTCTTACTAACCTTTTCACCTCTCTCCTCCTCACTACTTATAACTCTCTCAGCTTCTTCGTCGCCCCTGTTCCTCATCCACTCATTATATACTTTCTTCTTTTGTGCCACAGCCTCTCTCACCTCTTCAGTCCACCATGCTGTTCCCTGAACCCCCTTTCATCTTCTCTCCACCCCACACACCACCTCACATGCTGCACAGATTTCTTCTGTGAATACCTTGCACACACCCTCCACGTCCCCCATCTGCTCCGATCTATATTTACCCAATCGCTCCTCCACTTCCCTTCTATATTCAGCCTTTATTCCATCCTCTTGTAACTTTTCTACCCTCCTTGTAACACATACTTCCTCCTGTCTTTCCCTTCTTCTCTTCCTCCATCTTGTCTGGACTCTGATTCTGGCCACCACCAAGTGGTGGTCAGAAAGTCCACTCCCCCAACCTCTATATACTCTTGCATCCATTATACATCTTCTCATCCTTTCATCCACACACACAGTCAATCATTGCCTTCCATTCATTCATTCCCCCGTCCTCTCTTCTCACCACTTGCCATGCATACCTATGGATCATTTTGTGCCTGAAGAGGGTATTAACTACCACCAACCCCCCCCAGCACAAATGTCCACTAAAGCACTGCCATTCTCATCCATCTCTGCAGGCACACCCCACTCACCAACCACTCCATCCACCTTCTCATTCCCCACTTTTCCATTCATATCTCCAATCAGAAACACTCTCTCATTCCTTTCAAACTTTTCCAAGCAGGCTTCCACATTTGTTCAAAACTCTTCTCTCACTCTACTTACATGATCTTGCGTTGGCGCATACACGCACACAATTGCCCACATTTGTAGTCCAACTTTCACTCTTACCCACACAATCCTTGACCCAACTGATCCATACTCTCTTACATTCTCCTTCCACCTGTTGCTCACAACAATACACACTCCCTCTTTCGCCCTCTCATTCTCACCCACTCCTGCGCATATACCCCATCCATATTCCCATTCTCTCACACTCTCACCTCGCCATTTAGTTTCAGTTATTCTACATATATCCACTTTTGCACTCTCAAGCACCTGTACAATCTCTCTCTCTCTCACCTCATCATTCATACCCCTCACATTACGTATTGTCTATATTTCCTACGATTTATTTCTTAGCATATACATTAGCAGCTGACATTTTCAACTCTTTGCTTCAGAGATACAGTCAGTTTGTTCTCGTCCTTCACGGTGAAATGACGCCCCTCCGTTTCTGCCGCTTATGTGGCTATTATAAAAGGCCCTGTGACCTCTACCTCTACTAAACATAGTGTGGGAAGGACTGTAGATATAAGTGTAATAAAATACTAGAAATAATAAAGTGTGAGTGTGTATATGACTAAACAAAATGACAGAATACCAGCGGCGAATTAGCGTGAGTGGGAGGCTCGTACGTGCTCGTATTTTACATTGCTTTCAGTGTTTTTTTTTTTTTTTTTAGTATGGATTCCAAACTACTTGGAAATCGTTGACTAGTGTTTCTAGTGATAATATCTGGCAGTGGTATTCAGATTAGGGAATGTCGGGAAGTGCAGAGTGGAGACTTAGTTACCCAATTTCAGAAGTCTCCACAAGTCCTACGGCAGTCGACGAGAGATAAAAAAAACATCCCAGAAGAAAGCTGAAGGTATGTGCCATATGCATATGTAATTATAATATTCCATTATAATATTCTAGGACTAATAACCAATTTTTGGCAAATATTTTTAAAAAGTCAGTCAGAGCACGCATATCCCCACGGGAATGGCACGGCGCACCTATGACAACCCCGCAGTGTAGGAGTTAAACAAGCTGAAGGTCGAAAATTTGGGCCAAATTGGTGTAAAAGAACAGTTACACTGGATTGGAGTCTTAAAATAATGACAATTGCAAAGGAATAAGACACTGATGGAATTTAAGTTACTGTTTGGATGCCTGGTTGTCTAGTGAGGCAAGGTGGTCCAATCAAAGGTGTGCCATAAGGTGTACACTCCAGGGTAATCAGCATCACTATTTTCAGGATTCAACAGCCTAGCCAAGGACTTTATGAACAAAGTATCTATCTACTGCCAGATCCCTCAAACCTGTAAGATAGAGTGTGAGTCCTAGTTCATGTCCTTATATATAAAGTGGCATCTATCTGTTGCTGGGAACCTTAATCCCATAAGGGGTGGCCACAGACAAATTGCCTCCATGTCACTGTCTGCCATTTCACTAAGTAGCAAAGAACAAAAAATACATAAGCACTATAATCTGTTAATTACTTCACAACCAACTGTAACCATATTTTCGTGCGTGCTAACAGCCGACAGTTCACTTGTATTTTCTTGTGCTGGCTAATTGGATAAAAGGCTTGGTATGTTCCCTAACCACAAAATCTCAATATGATGCTTGATGGAGGAAGGTAACAAGTCCGTTGTTACATTTACTGATAGGATGACCCAGATGCTCGTTATCTCAATAGTGTCAGAATTGTTTTAATTCTTCCCTTTTGAATTTCTCGCCAAAAATCTCAAATGCTGTAAGTAATGAGCAAGCTGGCAGAGCTCTGCATATCTAATTACTGACCACTAGAAATGGGGGTAGGGTTCAGAAAAGCAGATTAAAAAAGATCTGGGATGGGGTCAGGAAGTGTGTGAACTCAGGGATAAGAGACTGAATAGGGATACTACCAGAGATTGAGCAGCATGGACAGCTGCCATTAGTTGACCAAGACTGACACATGCAAGAAGGTTGGAGTCTTTAAATGATACAATACTGAACAGTGTGCGACTATGGATAGGGGACTGAATAGGGTGGCTACTAGAGACTGAGCAGAATGGAAAGCTGCCATTAGGTGACCAAGCCGACATAAGCACATTGAAGCCTTTATAAACTAAACAACACTGAATAGTGACTTCAGGGATATCGGACAGAATATGAAGGTTACTTGAGATTCAGCAGTATGGACAGCTGCCATTACATGACCACGGCCAACAGGCAAGCCTTTATAAACAATACAAAGTGTGCACATTCAATATTAATGCCACGTCACTCCACTTTATATTACAGTATATGCCTGGCTACCATCAACCCTGTGAGCAACTATCATGCACAAAAGTTCTTTCCAACAAGCAACCATTATGAATCTGAATCACCTAATTTTCAATCCATTACAGAGCTATATGCATTTCCTAATTTTGCTTTGGGGATTTAAATTTGAATGATTATTTTTGGGACGGACACATGGAGGCAAATTGTTTGTGGCAATCCTTCATGAGATTAAGGCATCTGGGTATAGATCAATAGATAAATAAACTCACCATTACACCAACTTGATTTTTTGTCCATAAAATTAACCTGTGTTTTGAGGTCACAAGCAATCAAAGCAATGTGTCAAAGAGAGAGTTAAGTCTCACCTTGGAAGATGTCGAGGGCACGCACGATGGTAGCAGCTACATAAGGTTTCATACTTGCTGCCCTTGTTCAAAAAGACCATTCAAGTCTTCATTCCTTGTTCAACTTTATCTTCCATCTTCACTTCAAACTTCTACAACCATCTTCTCTATTCCATATCAGTCTTGGCATATCCTGAAAGGAGAAAAAAAATTCTCGCCAAAAATCTCAAATGCTGTAAGTAATGAGCAAGCTGGCAGAGCTCTGCATATCTAATTACTGACCACTAGAAATGGGGGTAGGGTTCAGAAAAGCAGATTAAAAAAGATCTGGGATGGGGTCAGGTGATTCAAACATATAAAACACTACCAACAATATTCTTACTACCTTGAGAGACACCTAACACATCTTCCTAAGTTATTTTGCCCAGTACTGTTTATTGCATCTGTTATCTATACTCACTTCATATTAACTTGGCCCAGAGTCTTGTCCTTTGGCAGGTTATTTCACAGCTTAAGGGCAGGGTAGGACAATACAGTAAAACACAAAGTAGGGATTATAACTGCACTGACAATAACAAAAGCCTGTAATTATAAGGCTGCACTAAAAAAAACGTAACCAGTAAACGACAAAAATCAATTGTAAGACTGCATTAACCCTTTCATGTTTATGGGCATTGTGCAAAGTTCAACCATTAGTTACCAAATGACGCCGGCTGCATCTGCACACATTTCAACTGTTCGTTACCAGCCGACACTGGCTGCATCCAACAAAATGGCCTGTTTTTCGTTATGGAATGATTTCTGGACGTGAACAAAGCACTACTTGCGTCCCTGTGTACTCCTTCACCGCGCTCAACCCACGCCACACCCAGCATCGCCCCTTGCTCGAGCATAAAATACTTTCCTTTCACATTCCGTACCAACAGTAATTCTCTGTACACCAAAATGTAGCCAATACATTCCCTATAACTTTCTCAGCAACAATTACCACAGAAATTGTATTTCTATGAGAAAAAACTGAATAAAACTGAAGTAAAATAATATATTAAAGCATAATTTACATTCAACTGATCTTTTTTTACATCACAAGCACGTGTATTTATTCAGGATAAGGGAAAAAATATATATATATATATATATTTAGAAGCATAAATATGGGTGTGAGGGTAAAACTGTTACTGTACTATCAAGCGTGTGCGTAGCCTTGGGCACCCAGGACTGTCGTAAGTACAGTACACCTTGCATAAGCCGAACTTTTAGAAGCCGGAATCTTCAGTTAGCCGAACTCAGGCCGAGACCACGTATGAAAGTAGGCCGAAATGCGAAAGTAGGGGGGAGAAATGGCGTCAGTCTGCTGCTTGCTTTTGGAGACGGTAGTTGCGCCATTCTTACTGTCATTTAGTGCTGAACAGTGCTCTCCTTTTGCCTTCTGCCTTGCCATGGAAGGTTCATAGCTTAAAAGAAGTGATACTGGCACCTCTAGTCGTAAAGGAATGAAGCTAAAAAAAAAAAAATGTGCGCATGTGACAGTGTAGTGATCATGATTAAAGTTCAGTACTATTATTACTGAAAGTGTTACATTGCAGTCTATTGCAGCAATTACATTTAAGTTTAGTTCTCAATATAGAGTGAAACAAATACTGGGTACTGTTTAGAATTTATGTTAAAGTATGAACTAACCCACCTCCACCAACTCAGTCTCCAAAACCAAACAAACTGCCGAACTTCGAAGAATCTACTGCTTCTAACGAAAGGTGTTACATTGCAGTCTATTACAGTGATTACATTTAAGTTTAGTTCTTAATATAGAGTGACATAAATACTGGGTACCGTTTAGAATTTACGTTACAGTATGAACTCAACCACCTCCACCGAGGTACCTCTGTCTCCAAAACAAAACAAACTGCCAAAGAATCTACTGCTTCTAATGAAAGGTGTTACACTGCAGTCTATTATAGTGATTACATTTAGTTCTTAATATAAAGTGAAATAAATACTGGGTACTTTTTAGAATTTACGTTCAAGTGTGAGTTAAACCACCTCCGTCTCCAAAACAAAACAAACTGCCGATGATCTTCTGCCTCTGATGAAAGGCATATTATGTGCACTGTTCTTTCTTTTTTGTCTTTCTTTATTAATTTATACACTGTATATGCTCCTTTAATTTAGTGTTAAGAAGACAAGTAATAAGTATTGTTATTGCAATTTTGGGGGGTGAAAATCCATCTCCAACACACGTTACCGACAGTCGGTACTGCCTCTGTGAATAATTTTCTACCAATTAACCACTTCAGTACTGTGACGTCTATTTCTACTTTATTTACGCTTCCTCCAGCCGATTTTATGGCACTCAGGACTGGACTCACATACTGAAGGGGCTAACGAAGGCTGTACCAACCCCGTGCACTTCCACAGATCCAACCTACACTGACTAAAATTGTCTGGTGGCAGCAAGAACAAAATGAAAATACACCCAGCACTGAAGGGGTTAAATGTATATTAAATGCACTACATTGTTTTTTGTCATAACTTATTTATTTATATATGCTTCTTTAATTTAGTGTTGAAAGGACAAGCAATAGGTATTGTCTTAGCAATTTTGGAGGGTGAAAATTCTGTAATTTAGCAATTTTGGGGGGTGAAAATTCGGTAAGCCGGAAAAATCGGTAATTCGAATGAGGGTAGAGCCCCATATAGTTCGGCTTATGAAGGGTTTACTGTACTCACACACGGTAGGACGCAGCCTGTGTCAATAGGTAATGAGAGGATTAAACGACAAAAACCGCAATCATGAGACTGCACTAAATGACAAACCACAAACCGCAATCATAAGACTGCACCAAATGACACCACAAACCGTAATCATAAGACCGCACTAAATGACAAACCACAAACCGTCAACATATGACTGCACTAAATGACAATGAACAACAAACCGTAATCATAAGACTGCACTAAATAATACCAATAAACCACAAACCGTAATTATGAAACCACTGAACACCAATAAAAGACAAACATTTATAAAACTGCACTAAACACCAATAAACAACAACCTTAATTATAAGACTGCACTCAGGGCTCTTGTTTGGCGAGCCACAGCTCGCAAATGCAAGTATTTTCTCCCTTCAGCAAACAAATTTTACATGCAAGTCGCCTTTTGGCGAGGAGAAAATACATCCACTTCAAAATCCAGTAAACTACAAAATAAGTACATTGTGATCGATTATTAAGTCTTTCCTTGTTGCCACTGTGTATATTTAAAAACAGACCGATGATCAACAATATACACCAGCAACAAACCCCAATATTTGATTCTAATCATCACAATATGTAAATAAATATATTTATTGCTCAAAATTTTTCGGCTCATAGTCAGTTTGGCTACTAAAAATTTATTTGGCTCGTAAATCTGAAACCTTAGGAGCCAAATGGCTCGCAACCATCGGCAGTTATCAAGAGTCCTGGCACTAAACAAAACACGAGAGTCAGGTGAAAGCAAGAGTAAAATTACCAAGGCCCATACTCTCATCAGGTAAGAAAGCTCCCTAACACCTCTTCCATACTGCTTTGTTCTTTGATATCATTCCTTTGTTTTTGAAGGCATTGTCACCTAACCATGCTGCTCCATCTCTGCCAGCTTCCCTATTCAGTCCCTTATCCGAGGTCATAGTCAATGACCTTGTCCCAGGTTTTTTTCGGTCTACCTCTTGCAACCCTAACCCCAACATTCACACTTCTTTCTCCACCCAGTTATCATCTCCCATCCTCTCCACATGCCCAAACCATCTCAGTCTACCCCTCCTCATCACAACACCAATACACTCCAGTCCCATCCTACCCCTCAACTCTTCCACTGTACACATAGCCCCCCTCCCCAGGCCTTGCACTCGGACACACTGCACATCCACCTAATCATTGTCATTTCTGTATGTTTGAGCCAGCAAATATCCTCTTCCTTTACTGCCCAGGTCTCACTACAATACAGCATTACACTCCTAACACATGCCGCATACAGAGATCCCTTAGCACATGGGGAGAGCCTTCTCAATGTCAGGAGAGGCAACAGCTCTCTGAACTTCTTCCAGCACATGTGTCTCACATATATCAACTATTCCACACTATCTTTTTGTATGTTACCTATGCAGAGTCTGGCAATAATGAATTATGTAGCACTGGGAACAGTAAGCAATATGACAGGGATAGGTGTTAGGGGGCTTCACTAACCAGTTAATACATTGGGTTATGTTCAAACCAATTATGGCATGGGAAGTTGAAGCCTAACCCATATGGAGCATAGGAAAATGGGTCTATCCTAAGTCTACACATTAAACCAT
Source organism: Birgus latro (assembly GCA_018397915.1). NCBI lineage: Eukaryota > Metazoa > Arthropoda > Malacostraca > Decapoda > Coenobitidae > Birgus > Birgus latro. Next base: position 4,913 of record JAGKTI010026698.1, on the reverse strand, counting down.
AACTGGCTGCACAGAGAGTGAACTGTGTCAGGGGTAGAGGTAAAGGAAGGCTGAAAAAGACAAGGAACAATGTCAGTGTGGCCTCAGGAATAAAGGACTGAATAGGGAGGCAGCCAGATATCAGGCAGCATGGAGAACTGCAATTAGGTGTCAAAGGCAGACTTGTGCAAGCATGTTGGAGCCTTTATAAACCGTATGACATATGGTTAAACCCGAAACCAAAATGGAATGTCGACCCTATTATTATTTTCTTAAGTATATTTGGCTGCTGACTGCATTCTGTAGTATGGGATGAAGGCTGATCAAACCACCACAGTAATTTGATAAATTGCTTTAAAAAATTAGGGTCCTGCCACTAATTTCCAATTTGTTTAACCCCTTCAATACACGTATACTCCAGTTTAACTATGCAATTGGTTAGGTAAAAACCCATCATTAGGCAGAGTATTGTATATCGGGGTAGATTTAACATGTAAAGTATAGGGATGCATTTCTGGGCCATGGGATTCCCCCCAACCAAGTCCAAACCCACCCAAATGAGTCCACAAACAAGTTTAAAGCCATTGTAAACGACCTAACAGCTGTTAAGGAAGCTAACCTAAGCCTAACACCTGTAACTAACTCACTAAAACCAAAAAATAAAATCTAAAAATCGTCAGATATGTTTGGAAAATATCAAGCTTAGTAAACTGTACCCCAAAATGACAATGTTCACCCCAACTATGGCTAAAACACATTAACCTAAGTCTAAAAACAGTTTATAAATCAACCTAAACACAATTTTAGTCTAAAACATCAAAACTGGTAAAAAAAAATAAAAACCCATCATCAAACTGGGGTTTGGCCATCGTTAGGCAGGGTATGGTGGTATTTCTACCCCCATCATTAAACCGGGGTATCATATATCAAGGTATACCTGTACCAGGTCTTTAATAAACTGAATAAAATCATCTGGAGGCAATAAGGATAAGCCAACAGAACACGTCGCCTAATTAGAGGGGATAAAAACAGAATTACCCTCTTCACTCACATATACTTTTCTTCCTATATCCAGACTATTTCATGCAGCTTAGGAAAGATGGCTGGTATCGAAGGGGTTATGCATATGATCTTTAAACAAACGCACTAAAGGGGACGCCCATTATTCGGATCCCTCACTATTCGGACATCGTGGGCTGTCCACCCCCCAAAATGCCAAAAAATCCAAAAAAATCTGGAAAAAATCAGATTTTTTTTGGACCGCGTCAGTTTGAATTTCCCGCGCGTGCCGATCGGCCGTGTTTACGCGCGTGGCGCGTGCCGATCGGCCGTGTTTACGTGCGTGGCGCCTGTCTGTCCGTCCCATTTCCCGCTCTGCTCCTGGCTCGTGAACACGCTCCGACAATGGCGGCCGAAGCGATTGCTTTTGTGGTGATACCCTACCTCTTGCAGGGTCTGATGCTGCTCTTTACCTTCTTCATCATGTGTGATGATGGCCCTGCCTCCTGACAAGAGGAAGAAAGTGGTTCTGACTCTGGAGAAGAAGAGGGAAGGGTATTGGAGAAGGTGGACGCCGGGTGGCCAACATCCCAGATTCGTCGTGAATTCAATCTCCCTTGCTCCACCTTGTTTGATAAAGAAGTCCAGAGACAAACTACAGCAGTACACGGCTGATTTCGCTTCGAAGACCAAACGAAATGTAGAGAGGAAGGTAATGTTTACTCCTAAGTATGCAGACATCGACCGATCCACACTGATTTGGTATCGACAACAACATGCTGCTGGTGTGTTGGTACGTGGAACGGAGCTGAAAGCTGCTGCCGAGAAGTTCGCAAGGCTCCAGGACTCGTCACTAGACCACACGGGAATTTACTGTTATGTACAGTGCAGTGAAGTGATGTAAGTTATGCAAAAAAAAACGCTGTGGAAAGTGTTGGTGAGAAGTGCTGGTGATTGTCAATTGCAAAGGTGTATGTGGTGCAATTTCTTCGTGTCAAAGTCTGATATGATAGAGCGAGTTATACATCCGGACGGCGGCCTCTTTTTCATAAGTACCCTAACTTCATCAAAATTCCTTGTTTTGTTCTTTCCATATCATTAATCTCATGCATAAACTGTGTGCAAGATGATTTCCATAATGATTTTCATGTCTAACCTGTTTTCAGCATACTGTAAATGTGTTAAAAAATTTCCCTAAATGATCATAATTTCCTGCTTTCAATTTAATTTTTTCATGCATGATTTTAAGTGCACCAGCTATGAAAAAGGTGAATGCCAGTGAATTTCATGTTCGGTCATAACCTAACCTAACATTGTGTTAATCATAATTTCCTGTTTTTAATTTAATTTTTTCATGCATGGTTTTAAGTGCACCAGCTATGAAAAAGGTGAATACCAGTGAATTTCATGTCCGGTCATAACCTAACCTAACATTGTGTTAATCATAATTTCCTGCTTTTAATTTAATTTTTTCATGCATGGTTTTAAGTGCACCAGCTATGAAAAAGGTGAATGCCTTTGATTATTGTGCATGATGATTACCATAAAGATTTTCATGTCTAACCTGTTTTCAGCATGCTGTAAATGTGTTAAAACATTTCCCTAAATGTTAATTATAATTTCCTGCTTTCAATTTAATTTTTTCATGCATGGTTTTTAAGTGCACCAGCTATGAAAAAGGTGAATGCCAGTGAATTTCATGTCCGGTCATAACCTAACCTAACCATTTTTCTGGTAACAATTTACATCATTTACTGTATTTGATTTATTTTTTTTTTATATGTGTCCGACTTTTGGGCATAGGCTTTCACAGCCTGCTATCAAGGCCCAGCAGTCCTCCTGCATACCATACACCTCTACATGCCACCACTTCGGAGCTAACACCCACAGTCCATTTTGAATACATGCTAGGGCTGTCTCATACAGGACTGGTGTATTGGTATTAGCGGGGGTATTTTTACGACATGTCGGTGGGTCGTCTGGTAGATTATTGAAGCCTGATTTCATGAAATTCAAATCCTTAAAACTGGTCCCTGCCCAAGTGTGGATTTGAACCTGGGTCCGTCGGGACTGCAGGCTACCTCTCTACTGCTGTATTTGATGCTTTGTATCCAATAATTTAGTGCATAAAATGTGAGAAAAGATGATTTCCATGTCCGATACTTATACTATGCTGGCAAGTTCTGACCACCTATGCCTCACTCACCTCTAAATCATCATTTTTTGGTTAAAATTCAATTAATTCATGCTTTGTGTGCATTATTTATGTGAAAAGGGACCTAAATAAGTCCTATACATGTCCGGTAGGGAAGTAGGAAGGTAGTTTTCTGATTTAGGTTAGGTTAGGTTAGGGTCATGAATGACCAGTGCTGGAGCTTCAAGGCCCAATATTTGGACAAGACCACTATTTGAACATGCCTTTGGCTCTATTGTGTCGAATAATGGAGAGATTAAAGTAAAGTAATCCCTTTACTATTCGAACGCCCATTATTCGGATCCCTCACTATTCGGACATCGTGGGCTGTCCGCCCCCCAAAATGCCCCCAAAATCGGAAAAATTAAAAAAAAATCCGATTTTTTTGGACCGCGTCAGTTTGAATTTCCCGCGCACGCCGATAGGCTGTATTTTCGCGCATGGCACCTGTCTGTCTGTCCCATTTCCCACTCCGCTTCTGGCTTGTAAACACATTCCGATAATGGCGGCCGGAGTGATTGCTTTTGTGGTGATACCCTACCTCCTGCAGGGCCTGATGCTGCTCTTTACCTTCTTCATGTGTGTGATGATGGCCCTGCCTCCTGAGAAGAGGAAGAAAGTGGTTCTGACTCTGGAGAAGAAGAGGGAGGGGTATTGGAGAAGGTGGACGCCGGGTGGCCGACATCATGGATTCGTCGTGAATTCAATCTCCCTCACTCCACCTTGTTTGATATCAAGAAGTCCCGAGACAAACTACAGCAGTACACGGCTGATTTCGCTTCGAAGACCAAATGAAACGTGGAGAGGAAGGTGATGTTTACTCCCAAGTATGCAGACATCGACCTGTCCACGCTGATTTGGTATCGACATCAACGTGCTGCTGGTGTGTTGGTACGTGGAACGGAGCTGAAAGCTGCTGCTGAGAAGTTCGCAAGGCTCCAGGACTCGTCACTAGACCACACGGGAATTTACTGTTATGTACAGTGCAGTGAAGTGATGTGACCCCAGTTATGCAAAAAAAATGTTGTGGAAAGTGTTGGTGAGAAGTGCTGGTGACTGTCAACTGCAAAGGTGTGTCAGGTGCAAGGTCTTCCTGTCAGAGTCTGAGATGATTGGGCGAGTTATACATCAGGACAGCGGCTTCTTTTTCGTAAGTACCCTAACTTCATCAAAATTCCTTGTTTTGTTCTTTCCATATCATTAATCTCATGCATAAACTGTGTGCAAGATGATTTCCATAATGATTTTCATGTCTAACCTGTTTTCAGCATGCTGTAAATGTGTTAAAAAATTTCCATAAATGTTAATCACAAATTCCTGCTTTCAATTTAATTTTTTCATGCATGGTTTTAAGTGCACCAGCTATGAAAAAGATGAATGACAGTGAATTTCATGTCCGGTCATAACCTAACCTAACCTAACATTGTGTTAATCAATTTCCTGCTTTTAATTTAATTTTTCATGCATGGTTTTAAGTGCACCAGCTATGAAAAAGGTGAATGACTGATTATTGTGCAAGATGATTAGCATAAAGATTTTCATGTCTAACCTGTTTTCAGCATGCTGTAAATGTGTTAAAAAATTTCCCTAAATGTTAATCATAATTTCCTGCTTTCAATTTAATTTTTCATGCATGGTTTTTAAATGCACCAGCTATGAAAAAGGTGAATGCCAGTGAATTTCATGTCCGGTCATAACCTAACCTAACACTGTGTTAATCATAACTTCCTGCTTTTAATTT
>JAGKTI010026697.1:0-13501 GCA_018397915.1 Birgus latro | reverse complement strand
GCCACACAGCTTACAGGAGGAGAAACGAGGTGCGTTGTCCACCCCAGCCACTTGCCACACAGGTCGGTATCCCAGTCTGAGGCGGGCACACACCACATTATGTCGATGAACCATAAGACCACTACGACGATATCTATGGGGCCGATGTAGAAAGTGGTCATAATGTTGGATAGACACACTGTGAGTCCTCTCAGCATTTCTACGGTGGAGAATAGGGGAGCGGGCTGCCCTATGTATTATCTGCTTGTAGCAAATGGGGAAGACATTAGTAGCATCCACATCAGGCAGATCCAGTCCGCAGGCAGTCCTCGCAATGAGGTCAGCGGTGTTGTTAGCTGCAAAACCAATATGAGAAGGAATCCACAGAAAGTGCACCACCAGCGAACGATCGCGGGCAGTGGCCAATTGACGGAGTATCTGCATAACTATGTGTTGATATGCAGGCCTGAGAGAGGAGACGGCAAGGAGGGCCGACTGTGAGTCACAGATGATCAAGCCGCTGTTGTTCGTCCGTACTAATAAAGTAACTGCATCGCGGAGTCCATGTAGTTCACAATATGTAGAGCTCGATGAGGTTGGCAGTCGACGGCCCAACCAGCCCCCTTGAGGTGGATCCAGACTTGGGGAAAACACTGCACAACCAGCACTTCCATCCTCCTGCAGGGAGCCATCAGTGTAAATATGGTGGGCCGAAGGGAGGGAAGATGACAGCCTGGCGATAGTCTCCAAAGCTAGCTGTTTCTGAAGCTGAGGCAGGTCAGTCTTGGAGGCCGGAGTGTATGACACAACAGGAACAGGGGTCTGCCAAGGTGGAATGCCACAGTCCACCTCCTCAGTAATCACTGGTATGTTGATGTTTAGCTGTTGGACATATGAACAAACAGTATTAACTAGAGTGCAGCCACCACTGCAAAGCAAAGGTCTTGGTGCAGTGGGGTCAAGGGAGGTCCGAATGATGTGAGAGTAGTGGGGAGAAAGGTGAGGATAATGCAGGCACTTAACGCTGAAGTACATCACCATGGAGTATATTCTCTCAACAAGTGGTGGTAGGTTGAGTTCAAGTTGCATGTTGACAATTCTGGTTGAGCCAGGGCAGCCCAGGATAAGTCTCATTACAACGTGTAGGCCAGAGCACCATGCACACTTTTCTGGTGCAGAACAGTACCGGGAGATGTGACCAATGCCCCAGCATCGAAAGCACCACGGTTGCTCATCCTTCATCTTGCGAAACTCACAAGGTGGGAGGCAGGGAAGGAAGCTGAAGGTGACAGTTGGTGGTGGTGGGTGAGGAAGGCTCCAGGTGACTACCAGCCGGTTGATAGGAGTGCCATTCTGGTAGAAAAGTCGGGCTGAGTAGATACCTGGCAGCTCCTTGGCCAAGTTGGGATCAGTATAGACAGGATAACGTGTAAGGAGGTAAATAGGAAACTTGCGGGGCCTCTCAGGTGAGTCTTGAATTTCCAAAGAAAGGGCTAGGAACTCTCCTTTAGTTACGCTATCTATGATGTCCTTGCGACGTCTGGAGATGTAAACAAAACGGGAAGTGATTGCAGACATCTTAACCTCCGCTAGGGTGCGGTCAAGGTGAAAAGCACGGTTTACCTCAGACAACCATCGAAGTTTGATGTCCACCGTTGGGTTGTCTTTGAATAAAAGCTTGATGTAGTCAGCCCTGGGAGCGAATGCTGGAGGAGTAGAGGCAGGAAGCATTGGTGAAACTTGGGGGGAATGAACAAGCTGCAGGGGACGAGGTGTGTTTGATCCAAGGCCAGTTTCTCCCTGCAGAGGACGAGAAGTCTCTTGCCGCTTGGAGGATTTGGCAGCAGGGGATGAAGGCTCACTGTTGCTATCCGAGGTGTTATGTACAGGACGCTTGGCAGAGGAAGATGCCTGGCCGACTGGGTGAGATGCGGCAGGTACAGATAGTGCTGGTTCAGTAGCTACTTCCCCAGCTAACGAGACATTGCTGCTGCTTTGTGGTAGCTGTGGCCAATCACTCTGAGATCTCATCCTCGTCACTCAGCGCCAGATCAACTTCAATATCCTCTAGAGTGCCAGGACCTGAATACTCCATGCTGATGCTGCACACCTAAGCAGGTAGCAGGGTGAGCGTGGCGTCAGCTTCACAAGCACGACAGTATAGACCAATGGTAGCAGGGGAAGTCCATGACGTCACACAGGTCGTACTGCGCATGCGCGAAACGAGAAAACCCGACCGGGGGGGCCCCCGTCTGCTGCACTGAATTTTCCCCCCAAACTACAGGCTAAGTCCAAACACCCAAAAAACACAACCACTGGTGAAGTGAGCACTGGACCTTTATGTTGCTCCCTGCAACGACAGAAGGGTGTTGGAAGGCAAAAACAGCGGAAAAAGCAGGAATATGAGCCGCACGCAGCAATGATTTGTTGATATCCGGCCCTCTGGTGGCAAAATCCGAAAGGAAGGAAAGAAAAGGAAGAAAAGAGAGAGAGAGAGGGGTGGAGGAGAGGAAGGAAGGAGGAAGAAGGGATGTGAAGGGAGGGGTGGAGGGGGGTGGTAATTAGTGGGGGGATGGAGGGGGGAGGAAACAAGTGGAGGGAAAGAATTGGAGGGGGGGGTTGATGGAATTTGCCTGCTTTTGGTCACTGATCAGTCTGGCTTGAGCTGTGGCTGGTAAAGGATGGTTAGGTTTATGATAAGATTTTTTTCCATTTTTCTTCCCATTATTTTCTTCTATGATGATTTTTCTTTTAGAGTGTTTTTTAAACATTCCTGATTATTTCTAAAGCTTACTTAGATAATTGAAATAATAAAAGAAATAGGGTAACAGAGCTGTATGTGGACATTGGGGTGGGGTGTGTGTGTGGATTTTAGAGGTGTGTATGTGTAGAATTTTGGCATAAAACAGCTTGACAGGGAGGTGAAGTAATTTGTGGGCACCCTTTCCAGCTTCAAGACATTTAGCTGTACAGGACTACCACCGCCATGGCTGCCAGAACTATGATAGTCACTACTAGAGCAACCACAACCATCAGTTTGCTGTTATGTGGTACACTATCACTGGAGGGGGCATTTAACTGGATACTAATTTGGTCAGTATCTCATAACTATCTCATTTTTTTGTGCATGCTACGACAGTATGAATATATACCGTATATATCTTGAGAGGCTTCTCTAGAGGCGGTAAATATGCACATTAACTTTAACAAACCAAAGTGGTGATATCTAGGGCTGGCGCAGTACTGTCAGAGCAGAGCAAATGTGCCCATGTATACAGTAGTTTGCTGCAAGGGTGGGGGAAGTAACACCACCTTGGTCGGTGTTTGTGATAAGTGGGTGCATAAGAGATGTAATGTTGGACCAAGCGGAAGCAAGTCACTCTGGCCCATAGCTCTTCCGGCCTTTGTCACTCCAGCCCCTAGTTTTACTAGGCCTAGTCACTGTGGCCTCCCACCCATAAATGAGGCTAGTATTTTATTAGGTTTGACTCTCATCTTGAATGACAGGACCAACTTGCCTAGCCCCAGTCTTCTACGCTCCTCTTGGGGCAACATAGGATTGGTTGATGGATGGATGGATGGATGGTTAGGTTAGGTTAGGTTTGGTTAGGTTAGGTTAGGTTAGGTTAGGTTAGGTTAGGTTAGGTTAGGCTAGGTTTAGTTAATTAATGATAATAATCAGACTATAGATAGATAGGTTAGTTAAAAACAAGTAATAATACAGGCATACCCAAGTTTGATAATGTAACTGGTTAGGTAAAACCCCATCGTTAGACGGGGTATCGTATATCGGGGTATTTTTAACATGCAAAGTTATATGCAGCATTTACCAGCCATGGGTTCCCCCCAGACCAAGCCCAAACCCACTCAAATGATCCCAAAAACAAAGCCAATCTAAATGGCCTAACAGCTGTCAAGGAAGCAAACCTAAGCCTAACATCTGTAAATAACTCACTAAAACCAACAAATAAAATATGAAAATCATCAAATATGTCTGGAAAAAATAGAGTTTAGTAAACTGTACCCCAAAATGACAATGTTCACCCCACCTATGACTAGAACACATTAATCGAAGTCTAAAAACAGTTTATAAATCCACCTAAACGCACAATTTTAGGCTAAAATATCATCAAAATCGATAAAAAATATAAAAACACATCATTAAACCAGGGTTTGGCCATTGTTAGGCGGGGTATGGTGATATTTCTACCCCCATCGTTAAGCTGGGGTATCATATATCAAGGTATTACTGTAATGGCTGTAGTAAGTGGATTTTTGTCAGGAAAAGGAGGCCAGTGTGACTAGGATTGAGGCTGGAGTGACTACAGCTTGTAAATTAGGGGCTGGAGTGGCTTGAAGCCAATCAAGCAGCATGGAGAGCTGCCATTAGGTGACCTAAGCCGATCCATGCAAGGATGTTGGTGCCTCTGATTCGATGATACAAATTAAATTCTAAAAATCATTTGGTTTTGAAAGTCTTATCTAAAATTGATCCCTTGTCCCATTTCTTTAATTTACTGCCAGGTGTAGTAAGATCAGGTGGGTAATTTTGACCAGTAACCAAGGAGATAAAATCACTCCGAAAGGCAATAAATCGTTTGCAAGAAAATTGTGTAGGTACTGATTATTTGATATATGTTATTAGAAAAAAGTTAATACATGCTGGAACTGATATATAAAATTTATAAACAATAATGGGTTCCTCATATACGCAGTTTTATTGTTCATTAAGGGTCTTTTAAAAATTCAGGTTGCCGGAGCTTCGACCTGAACAGTTGTCTATTGTATTGAGATTAATTGTACATTTATCTTGTTATGAGAGTACGGTCTTTTATGTAATTCATCTGAGCCCTGACTTCAAGGGGTAAAAGGTAGTGCCAATTGTGAACTACTGTAGTTTCGTCCTGCAGGTGGAGTCCAAAAGTATTTTACTTGAGTGATGGTTGTATAAACTTATTTTCGGTCAAAATCGTTAAAAATGCATTTCAGAAATGTACTCAAAATCTGTTGTCAAACACTCCCAGTTATCTCCATAACTGCCAGGTGTAGTAAGATCAGGTAGGTAATTTTGACTAGTAACCAGGGAGAAACATTCCTCACTTAGGGCTCAAGATTCCATGCAACAACTGTGTAAAGATCCCTAGCTCCTTTTCAGTTGGTTAATGGCCAGGTGTAGTCAGATTGGAAAGGTTATTTTGACTACAGGTCTGTTACAATAACTAGGTCCGTATTTTTCTTTTGTGGGTTATTTCACTCATCTCATTGGTAGATTGACAGTGGTTTGGCCCTACATTCATCCCATAGCACTTCGTGACCAGCCTTATATTCTGGTATTTGTTTAGTATTACAGTTTAGCATGTAAGATGGAGGGATGGCAAATTTTAGACCAGGTTAGAGTAATATAAGTATGGTAACTGTTACAAATATCTTCATTACCCAACCAGTTTGATTCTGATCATCATGCTTGGAAAGGAATTTCGTGGTGGGAAAGAATTCACTACCTGGACAGCACAGTGACACAGTTTCTGTTCTGGTGTATTAACATACACAACGAAGATGGTGCACCAGTTTAGTTTCCACTCTTAGTATTAACTATCGGGATCTATAAGGGTGAATTCCCGCCATTCAAGCAGTCCTTTCATACTGTGGGTTCGATAGCTGAGTGGACCTGAGATGTACCTACACTCCGTCTTCAGTTCCCATAAGTACCATGTGCTTTGTTATACACTGCTCCTCTAGGGTGGTGAATTCTTTTAATTTTTGTATATGCTATGTACCATGTGTGTTTAATTTGTTAAGATGTTTTGGGTGAATTAAGTGCTGTGTACTGATTATATTGCAGTTACACATAATTTTTATTGTTTTGGGGCAGATTTAAAGAATTTGGACTCTTTGTCAAGAATATAAGATTTTGGTTGTTTTGTGGATTCTGTTTTATTTCTATAATTTTTAATATATTTTAAAATATATTCAATTAATGTATTTGTGTTTGCAGTACCCCAGTTTTTGAGTAACAGTAATCGTTACATGGGGCCGTGTCCGGGATCATTTTCTAAGTGACCTTGAGTTGTTTGTTAATGAAGCCCTAGCATATTTTAATGTTACCTTGTTTTAGGCCTGGCTTGCCCTATTTGCTGGTTTTGGGGTAATTTAGGGTAATTTGTGATTGTATTATTGTGATATTAACCCTTGTTGATTAAGAATGGAGTTTAAATTAGATGACTTTGTAAAGAATCAGTTGGTTGACTATTTGAAGAACGTCCATCTTCATAAGGAAGGCTGGCTTTCTCTTGGCTTGCACTGGGGTATTGTGTGTAAGAAGACATGGAGAAAAAGGAAGATCCAGTCAAAGGTAATAACCAGGCTGATAGGGAAGGAAATTTTGGGTGAATGCACACTACATTATGTGAAGAAGACCCTACTGGTCTTTTGATGAAAAAACTGGAAGCTGAGTGAGAACAATTTGCACACGAGTTGCTGGCATGGCAAGAAAGAGAAAGAGAACGAGTTTCAATTGCCGTTACTGACGAAGCAAGAACTCGGTATAACCTCCAGACCAGCAGATGGGACAGGTTCAGACACATTTGATATAACAAGTCAGTCTCGATCAGCTCCATCATTTGATGAGACTGACCCAGAGGAATTTCTGCAGTTTGAAAAGATAGCTATGTCACTGTCTTGGCCTACCAAGTATTGGCCATTAGTAATTCAGGCTATGTTAGTTGGTAAAGGGAAATCAGCATATTTGTTCCTAGATATTAGAGTAAGGATTATAAGCTAATCAAAAAATCTGTTCTTATTGCATATCAGTTGAATCCAGAAATTTATAGGCAAAAATCTGGAGCTATAAGAAAGGATGGTGTTTTGTCTTATATATAGAGTTGTCCCATAAAGTAAAGAAACTGGGTCAAAGGTGGTTGGATGCAAACAATATTAAAACATTTGAAGAGTTACAAGAACTCTTGTACCTGGAGCAGTATACGAGAGCAGTGCCATGGGAGGTAAAGGTATATTTGGAGGAGCAAAAGGCAACATCCTTGACCCAGGCTGCAATCCTGGTGGAAAATTATGCATTGTCTCACAAAGGCCTTATTCACAGGTACCAACATCAATCAAATGGTTGGAAAGGTGCAACAAAAGTTACTGGTGGCCATTCTGTTAGGAGTTTGTCTCCTTCATGTGGTGAAGGTGGTCCTGATGATAAAGCTAGTGGTTCTACTATGAATAGTTCTAGTAAGGCTGTTTCTGTCCCAGGTAAGAAAGATTTAGTGTGTTACTACTGCAGGCAATTGGGCCACATTAGGAATAATTGTCCCAGACTTTTGGCATGACTAAAGTTGAATAAGAAGACAACTATGGCATGTAATAATACTTTAGATTGTATCCCAAGTGAAGTATCCTCAGAGACAAAGTCTGAGTTATTTAAACCTTTTCAGTTTGAAGGTTTTGTAAGTGTTAGTGACAATGGAGAGCGTTTCTCTGTTCGTATCCTAAGAGATACAGCTTCCTCATGCAGTATTTTGCTTAAGAGTGCTGTTCCTTTCTTAGAGGGTGTTTTTGACTGGTGAGAGAGTGGTATTACAGAGTGTTAGTGGTGCTGTCACTGTGCCCTTCCGTCGGGTGTGTCTAAAGACGGATTTAGTTTCTAAATATGTTACTGTTGGGGTTCAGGATAAATTGCCTGTAGAGAGAGTCTCATTTAAGCTGAGAAATGATATTGCCAGAACCAGGGTAGTTCCTGATCCGATAGTGACCATGGTTCCTATTAAGGAGTGCAACACTGCGGCATTAGAGGGGGACATTCCAGGATTGTTTCCTTCATGCGCCATGACTAGGAGAAAGTTTAGTAGGAGTGCAGAACCTCCTGTGGTTCCTAGTGCTGCAGCGGATGAGGCAGATATTAGTAGCTTGTTCCAAACAGATGATTTTTATAATTCCCGTGATGCCAGATGAGCTTGTGTCCCATGAATCTGGTTCAGGTATCGATAGAGTTCCTGTGGTAATGGATACGGTACCAGTGAGCTGGGATATGTTGGCTGAAGCACAACAAGATGATCCGGATTTTAAGCCTTTGTTTGCTAGAGCAGTAGATCTAAATGAAATTAACAAACTTCCTGTATGTTATTATGTAAATAATGATATACTTATGAGAAAGTTCAGACCCGCTGATGTCGCCGCAAATGAAGAATGGAATGTGGTCCATCAGATAATAGTACCTAATTGTTACTGGCAGGATATATTGAGTCTAGCACATGATTTTGTTGGTGGTTATTTGGGTATAAATAAGACCTGCATGAAAAGTCTCCCTAATGTCTTTTGGCCTGGGTTACGAAGAGATGTTGCCAATTATTGTAAGACCTGTCATACCTGCCAAGTTGCTGGGAAACCAAATCAGTTATTGAAGACTGCTCCATTGCAGCCTATTCCTGTAGTAACTGAGCCATTCAGCAAAATTATTATTGATTGTGTCGAACTAGTGCCTAAAACTATAAAAGGGAATCAGTTTCTGTTGACAGTCATGTGTGCAACTACAAGATATCCTGAGGCTGTTCCCCTAAAAAGAATTACAACAAAAGCTGTAGTTAATGCCTCACAACAAAAGCTGTAGCTAATGCTCAGTATGGTATTCCCAGGTATGTACAATCAGATCGGGGAACTAATTTCACCTCAAATGTTTTCCAGCACATAATGCAAGAATTGGGAATAACTCATCACCAAGCCACAACATACCACTCACAGTCCCAGGGGACACTTAAATGCTTCCACCAAAAGTTCAGGTCTCTGCTCATAAAATACCAAATTGAAAATTTGAAAGATTGGGATGAGGGAGTGCATTTCATGTTGTATCCTATTAGATCTTGTTCATAGGAGTCCTTAGGATTTAGTCCATTTTCTCTGGTTTATGGTCATGCAGTTATAGGACCTTTAGAAGTTTTGAAGGATTGTTGGTTAAACAGAAACTTACATATGCCATTGTCTTAGTATGTTAAACAGTTCAGAGAGCTACTGAAATAGCAAAGGACAATCTAAGTAAAGCCCAATATGTAATGAAAAGAAATTAAAAATATAGCACTTGACTTCACCAAAAATAATCACTCATTTGCTTATTTTTCTACCACTGATTACTTATTATGCACTTACAAAGTAGTTTTCTGTCTCTGTAAGTACTTATCTTTGGTCATATAAAACTATAGCATAACAGTCCAGAATAACACTCATAGCAAGCATCACTTTTACTTTTGCTAGTGTGTATTGCACAGCAGTGTCACTCAGCATTTTCTCCATACTTATTATTACACAAATTATTTATTTTCTAACATACTGAAATTGGGTATGTATACATTACAGTATATCCTGAATTGTTTGGAGGTGTGGTACACTCAGAAGCACTCTGACTGTCACTGTCACTTGTGTGTAGCACACTGCATTGTCACTCATCTTTGTCTCCTTATTCACTGTTACACTAATTTTATATTTTTGTATACAGTAAACCAGGATATTTACCTGTATATACAGTGTTTTCTGACTGAAGCATTCAGAGGCATGGAAGCACTTTCCCACACAAAGGCCTACCATGCACTTGGCACACATAGTCACACATGCTGCAGCTTTAGCCTTTTCTCTCCTCCTTTCCACTTCCTCACCCATTGGAGTTGCTGTCAGAGGTGTCACTGGATGGTAGGTGGTTTGGTAGATTGAGTAAATCTCTAGGTTGTACTGTACTGTGCAGTACTTATCTTTGTGTTACTTGCATGGGTTTTCTAAGTTTTTCATATACTGTACAGTACAGGCAACTATGAAAACTGGCCTTTACAGAATGGTTTGCTAAAAAATAAAAAATTATTTTGTACTAGTCTGAATTCAAAAGCCCAAATGCTTTACAAGTGATGATATCTAGAGCAGGTGGCAGTACAAAGTAGGGAGGGTGGCCATGTGCAGTTTGCCACAGGGGTATGGGAAGTAACTCCTTCTGCAGTAATTGTGAGAAGTGGGTGCATAAGAGATGTAGTGGTATTAGAGGTAGACTGCTAGTTAATGCAGAGTTCGTGTGTGTAGCGTGTTGTGGAGAGCATATAGAGATTGTCAGGTGTGAAAGGATTGATCTTGCCTGTAAGTCTCTTGAGTGTGTGGAAGAGTTTTGTCCTATCATTTTTATGCTGACAACACCCAGCTGTACATTAAAATGTCAAATATCAATGATACTAAGACCAAGCTTGAATCTCTGTTGTATGATATTAAGATTTGGATGGCTAGGAGGAGACTTAAGCTGAATGATGGTAAAACTGAGATCGTTATCACAGGAGACAGAAGGAGCGACGACACTGATAATGCCCTGGCTTTGAACATTGGTGTGTCACAGCTTCATCCAGTCAGTTCTGTTCGAAATCTGGGTGTTTATTTTAATTCAAAGTTAAATTACAAAGAACATATTAATCAAGTTGTCAGAGGGTGTAACTTGCATTACATCCTGTGTCTCAAAAGTTTTCGAGTCAATTCTTAACAGAAAAATCTTAAAGCATCTTTCCTGTCACAACCTTCTTTCTGATCATCAGTATGGGTTCCGTCAGGGACGCTCCACTGGCGATCTTCTCACCTACCTTTCAGAATCCTGGTCATCTTCCTTTCGGGACTTTGGCAAAAGCTTTGCCATTGCACATGACATCTCAAAGGCTTTCGATCAGGTCTGGCATAAATCTTTAATTTCCAAACTGCTCTCCCACGGCTTCTATCCTTCTATCTGTGCCTTCATCTCTAGCTTCCTTTCTGGTCGTTCTATAGCCACTGTTGTAGACGGCCATCGTTCTTCTCCTAGACCTGTCAACTGTGGTGTTCCTCAGGGCTCTGTCCTATCACCAGCTCTCTTCCTTTTATTCATCAATGACCTTCTAAGCTGTACATCTAACCCTATCCACTCATATGCTGATGATTTCACCATTCACCTTTCCATTCGGTTTCCGCAACGTCCATCTCAGCAGTTACTTCAACAAAAAAGGGATGAGGCTATGGCACACCTAATGTCTGACTTGGCTCATATCTCTGATTGGGGTAAAAATAATCTTGTTATTTTTAATCCATCAAAAACTCAGTTCTTACACTTATCAACCTGACAAAATCTTCCTCAGGATTACCCACTAATGTTTAATGCATCATCCTTGAACATGCTTGGGATTTCATTCTCTCGGGTCTTGGAAAGAACATATTACATCTCTTGTGAAATCTGCTTCCAAGAGATTAGGTGTGCTAAGCCGATTCCGAACTTTCTTTACCCCTGCACAGTTGTTGATCTTGTACACGGGTTTTATTCGCCTGTGTATGGGGTACAACTCTCATGTGTGAGGAGGCTCCCCACATGCAGCTCTTCTCAACAGGGTGGAGTCAAAGGCTTTTTGTCTCATTAACTCACCTCCTCTTACTGATTCCCTTCAACCTTTGTCTCTTCGCTGCACTGTTGCATCTTTATCTCTCTTCTATCGCTATTTCAACAGTCACTGTTCCTCTGAACTGTCTGCTTGCATCCCTTCACCTCTACGATGGGCACATAGTACCTGTCTAGCAACAAACTTTCATCCCTTTTCTGTCCAACTCTCTAATGCAAGAGTTAACTGTTACTCCCAGTCCTTCATTTATGCAACTGGTCAACTCTGGAACTGTCTTCCTCTGTCTGTGTTCCCTATTTCCTATGATCTCCAGTCTTTCAAACGCAGTGTGTCCAGGCATCTCGAAATGAATGGATCTTGAATTTGGCTCTCTTTTGTTCGTGGGTTAGTGCCTCACCCCGTAAACACAACTAACTAAAAATACGAACAGGAAGCCTCGGACCAGGACTGACCAAAAGTTGACGAAAATGGAACGGACAAAGAACGATGTAAAGATTGCGGCCTGAAATGTAAGGGGTATGAATGATGAGGTGCAAGAGAGACTTGAGAGTGCGAAAGTGGATATATGTGGAATAACTGAAACTAAATGGCGAGGTGAGAGTGTGAGAGAATGGGAATATGGATGGGGTATATGCGCGGGAGTGGGTGATAATGAGAGGGCAAAAGAGGGAGTGTGTATTGTTGTGAGCAACAGGTGGAAGGAGAATGTAAGAGAGTATGGATCAGTTGGGTCAATGATTGTGTGGGTAAGAGTGAAAGTTGGACTACAAATGTGGGCAATTGTGTGTGTGTATGCGCCAACGCAAGATCGTGTAAATAAAGTGAGAGAAGAGTTTTGGACAAATGTGGAAGCCTGCTTGGAAAAGTTTGAAAGGAATGAGAGAGTGTTTCTGATTGGAGATATGAATGGAAAAGTGGGGAATGAGAAGGTGGATGGAGTGGTTGGTGAGTGGGGTGTGCCTGCAGAGATGGATGAGAATGGCAGTGCTTTAGTGGACATTTGTGCTGGGAGGGGGTTGGTGGTAGCTAATACCCTCTTCGTTTCGTTTCGTTTCGTTTTTGAAGGCTCCAACATGCTTGCATGCGTCGGCCTTGGTCACCTAATGGCGGCTCTCCACGCTGCTCGATCCCTGGCAGCCTCCCTGTTCAGTCCCTTAACCCTTAAGTCACACTTAATGACCTCGACCCATGTCTTTCTCGGTCTACCCCTCCCAGCCCCTCCCCCAATATTAATACTTCTCACCCTCTGCACCCAATTATCATCCCCCATCCTCTCCACATATCCAAACCACTCAGCCTACATCTCCTCATCACAACACCAATACATTCCAGTCCCATCCTACCTCTCAACTCTTCCATCGTAAACCCAGCCCCCCCAGGCCTTGCACACAGGGACGCACTGCACATCCACCTAATCATTGTCATTTCTGTACGTTTAAACCTGCGAATATCCTCTTCCTTTACTGCCCAGGTCTCACTACCAAACAGCATCACACTCCTAACACATGCTGCATACAAATTCCCCTTAGCACGTAAGGAGAGTCCTCTCAATGTCAGGAGAGGCAACAGCTCCCCGAACTTCTTCAGGCACAAAATGATCCATAGGTATACATGGCGAGTGGTGAGAAGAGAAGACGGGGGAATGAATGAACGGAAGGCAATGATTGGCTATGTGTGTGTGGATGAAAGGATGAGAAGATGTATAATGGATGCAAGAGTATATAGAGGTTGGGGGAGTGGACTTTCTGGCTACCACCAAACAAGATGGAGGAAGAGAAGAAGGGAAGGACAGGAGGAAGTATTTGTTACAAGGAGGGTAGAAAAGTTACAAGAGGATGGAATAAAGGCTGAATATAAAAGGGAAGTGGAGGAGCGATTGGGTAAATATAGATTGGAGCAGATGGGGGATGTGGAGGGTGTGTGCAAGGTATTCACAGAAGAAATCTGTGCAGCATGTGAGGTGGTGTGTGGGGTGAAGAGAAAACGAAAGGGGGTTCAGGGAACAGCATGGTGGACTGAAGAGGTGAGAGAGGCTGAGGCACAAAAGAAGAAAGGATATAGTGAGTGGATGAGGAACAGGGGCGACGAAGAAGCTGGGAGACGGACAAGAGAGTTATATGTAGTGAGGAGGAGAGAGGTGAAAA
>JAGKTI010026696.1:0-13502 GCA_018397915.1 Birgus latro | reverse complement strand
GTGGGAATGAAGAGATAGAAAAGGTATTGTACTTGGTCTAGGAGGTTGCGTAGCACCTCTTCCTTACCGCTGCTTGTGCATATTACGTTTTGGCATTGTCTTGTACTTAATTCATATCATTTCACTTTCAACATAGTTAGCATTAGCAACACACAGTCGGATGCTGCAGTCCAGTGGGATAAATAAACAGCTAAGGAAAATGTGGTACGAGATCTCCGAAGCTACCTAGAATACGACTCAGAGTGGCACTGGGGGAAAGAGTACACTGAGAGAAGCAATACAGTGACCGGGGTGGTGAGTAAGTTTGATGGAGGCGTCTTAATTCTGCATCTTACGGATGATACGAAGTGGTTGAGACAATAGTACAGGTATTGCAATGGTGGTATACAAATTTGCAATTGCTTGTAAAAAGGCAAAATCAAACATAGGTGTTGCTAACAGTAAAGTGTATGAGAATGACACTCATAACTCTGTATTATTAGTATTAAGTATTATATATAGCATATGCATCATAGGAGGGTAGAGAGCGAGGGAGACAAGGAAAAATGGAAAAAAATTAACGTTAGCATTTTTCTCTGAAGCTTGCCAGCTTCTCAGTTTTATACCGTGGGAAGCTGACAGGTGAGAACATACATACGTACACACTCACATAAGGGTTTGTCGTGTGTATGTGACATGAGCCAACCTGTCCAAGAGAGGAAGGGACCAGATTCAGATTGACGAGAGAGAGCAGAGGGGGAGAAAGAAGGGAGAGTCGGAGGAGGAATAGACACGCGTGATAGTTAGCTAGCATTAAACCGCTCTTGCATTAATACGTTCTTGTGTCATATACTCTGAGTTGATCTTGATCTCCCCTTTCAAGACAAATAATCTGCAGTCAACCACAACTCATCTTTAAATCCTCCCATCGTTGACCACAAGGGAACTGAGGTTTTCTTTCCAACATATTCTTCTGCACAACAAAGTATAGACATTACAACCGCCTCGGCCACGGCTACAACAACATGGAAAATGGTTGTGATGTAGGCTAAAGGTAAATGTTAGTGAACCAGATAAATGCAGAGATGTTCAGTTATTTAAGAAATACTGCCTACAAAGTATCATGGATGTTTAACATTATTAATAAGTACAACAGAGGCAAATGTGAGTGAGGTGGAGATGGAGAGAAGAAGAGGGAGCAGCCAGGGATGAGATGGAAGGAAGGGTGGAGAGGCATATGTGAGAGAGGAGGATTCGAGTAGGAGAAAGGTCAGCCAAATGGCATGGGGCAGGATGACGTGGAGACGATTCTTCTGTGGCTACCCCTGCGATACTAATATACTAATGCATCTGGCAATAGACAAACAGAACAGTGACAAGTAAAAATGTAGGTATGGGGATTACAGAATTGTGCTCTGGGCAAGAACTGAAAATGGTGGTGGTGGAAATAGGTTCTCACAGAATTACTTGTGAAAAACTTGACAATAAAGGGTTGCTTTGTAAGCGACTTTGGTGGTTTCTTAACACATTTTCCTTGTGACTTATTCATCGCATTACATCTCACCATCGTCTTGTAAGATACTGATGTCGATATTGTATTTAAACTATATAAATAAAATTCGGGAGAATGTTAAGATATAAAAGACAAAACATTTGGTTAAGGAAGAGGTACTACAAAACTTCCATTGCCACCTAGAATACCACTTACAGATAAAAGATATATAGAATTACTAACAACATCCAATGTCTGACTTAACATAACCTAAGCTTATCAAACAGTCTAACCGTAGTGAATTTAACCCAACCGGAACGACTTGGGAATGAATAGGTATTGGATTGGACCGAGCTGATAATCAGTGGGCTATTGTAAAGGAGAAAATTATTATTCCTTGTTATACTTGTAAGAGAAGAGAGGATATGGTAGAATTGATAATGCCTGATGAAAGAGATGACAACGATGTTGATGGTGGTTTTCAGAGGACAAGAAGTAATGACTGCAGAGGAATACTGTAAACAATAACATCTGTATTCTCGGAGGCTCCCTTGCACTTTTTCCTTTCATTTTTTGTGTATCTGGTATCTTAACCCGAGGAATCCCATCTACGTATGGGTTCATTGCAACGTTTTGCCACAGCTACACCCATCGATGTACAGGTACGTCGCGCAATTGCAAGGGTCATAATTTGCACAATTTTCAAGTTTCATGGGTGATTTTTGGTAGGCATATGTGGGAGAGCTTCCTCTACCTGCTGTCAAGCAGGGATACTGCCTGGCCCCATCTAACCCCCCCTCCCCCCTCCCCCCACACTGGGCAATTCACCGGTTGGCAGTAACCTGGCCAGTAAAGGTATGTTGCCCCACGGTCTCTCCAATGACGGAATTCATGGTGAAAGTGATTCCTGAGGTGGAAGACAAAGAAATAAAGAAGTTAGAGCAAGAAACAAACAGAAGTGATGAGGTGGTAATGTCATAAAGGAAGGTGCCATATGTGGATGTGTTTCGTGACTGAACGATGCTTTATTGCCTATATAAATGTGTGAAAACCAATATAGTCTTGCACTACACATAAATTCGTACCAAATACATAAATAAATACGTAATTTAAAGTGACTTGAATTAGTTAACCCTTCCATAGTTCGTTTTCTTTAGCCAGGTACCCTGAGAAAGAGGAAAAACGTAAGGCTGACTCATCACCTGTAGCACCATTTATAGCCTCAGGAGGGCGATTTCTCTATGAATTTTCGATGTTTCTCACCAAAAGCGAAGGTTTGAGCAAAAAAAAAAAAAAAACGAATATTCTCGGGATTGGAGGGTATCGGAGGTTGGAAATCGGTCTGGATGTGACGGATTAATTGATTTTTGTGTGTTTATGCAGTCTATGCTGATATAACATATGAGAAAGTAATGAGGTGTAATGTGCAACATACAGTGCTAAGAGAGGGATGCTATATAGTCACTCTAACCTGGCCTAATACTACCAAATCTCTATCTTTACTGTTGAGTTGTAGCAATACACGAGAATGTAGTGTTAGTAAAGAAGTGCTATAGAAAGGATGTAGAGGTAAAGTATTATCTTATTGTATCAATGAGCTCTGCGAAGTAAGCCGTAAAAGAACGAAAGTCTAGCCAGATCAAAGTGAAAGAATAATAAAATGCCTTCTGAGTTGACGAGTGTATGGGTCTTTGTTCCACACTGGCCATCCACAATGTCCAGTGTAGACTATTACTGGTAAGGGAGATTTTCTCACGGTGTCACTAATATGGCTAGTCCATTCCCATCCCTCGTTATACAAACGTCCCTAAACTCCTATTCCCCGAAAAGGGAATAGTGGATTGTGGGGAAATGGAAACTTCAGCTTGCAATCCACCGGGTTCACGTCCTAATGAGTCTGGGGTTGCAACTACTACTACTACTACTGCTACTACTACTACTACTACTACTACTGCTACTACTACTACTACTACTACTACTGCTACTACTACTACTACAATTGCCCAGTGTCATTATCCCACAGGTGGCCAGGGCGGGGGGTAGCCTGCAGGCGGAGTGTCGACTCACCCTGGGGCCTTACAAGCAGAGTGTGTTCAAGACCCTTCGTGTCAGGATGAGAATGATATCTTATGTGGAAAACTACCATTCTGCAGGTTGGTCATAAATGTGTTCCGTCTTTAGCAAGTTCCTACAGTACATATCATCATTAACATCATCACTATTTTCCTCATTCTTGTAGTCAGCTTCATCTTTATCATCAGTTTCACCTTCATCAGCATTGCCTTAATCATTGTCATCATCATCATCATCATCATCAAAGTGGAGCACCTGATTTGCAGAGTTGTCAGTTACAGAATTAAACTCGTCATATCCATCAGTGCACGCAAGTGAAGCTATTGGGGCCACTGATGAATAGCTTTCTTCCAGGCGTATGCAGATGCATTATACACTAATTATTTTATAACCAAGGACTTTCTTCAGCTTGGTATTAGTTAGATGTTCACACTTTTTCGTATCATACATACCAAAGTGTTAGTCTGTAGGCCAATCCGAATAAAAAGTTAGGTGGAGCGGCCTGGGATTCCATTGCACGTGTATAGAGTTCAATCCTTCACTAAGAATTTGAGGGAGTCTCCCTTTTTGCCGTGGCTCAGTGGTTAGAGCCGTGGCTCAGTGGTTAGAGCGCTCCGCTCTGGCCGTAGGGTCGGAGGATCGAATCCACCGAAGGGTCACTGGTAGACATCAGGAAGGGCATCCGGTCATAAAATGCTACACGCTCCAATCCAAAAAGGCCGACGCATGCAAGCATGTTGCAGCCTTCAAAAACGAAACGATACGTAAAGCAGCATATTACTTACATTGTTTCATCTTATAACTAAAAGTAATATGTACTGAAACCACTTTAGTCTAGTTATTATTACCGGTATGTCTTTTTGCACGGCCTTTATTCGAAATACATTTTCTTCCTCATCAATGGAAACGAAGTACCCACGTGTGAAACGTTTTAAGAAAATTTGTTTTGATAATTGGTTTTAACATTCAACATACAAGGGCCTATTGAAGGCTGTAATTATTCCAAACAACAGTTCAGTTCAGAGTGCTAACAATGACGCATGATGTAATAATATTCAAAGATTTAAATTCCTCATTATGATGACGTTTTTAAACATTATTCTTACTCGACACGATTTCATTCTTCTTAGGAGATATATATTTTTAAATGGATGTGCAGGATACAGCCTTCATAATTAACATCAGTACAAATGGTTCATCGAGTAGTTTAGTAAAATCGTTTGCAGATATCAGGAATTGGTAAAAATACAAAATCTTTGCCCTTAAATGGCAAGAATTCACTGATTCTATGAACACCAGTTCTTTAACAAAATGACTAGGTAAAATAGTGACATGTAGGCTTGATTATTCAATCCACTGAATCAGAACGGATATATTTTATTTGAATCTAAGGCAACCACCTTTGGGGGAATTGTGCAAACTTTTTCAGAAACGGAGCTCACACTGAACGATTATCTAATAAATTTGCTTAAATTAATGCTAAAATGCTAAAATGATATTATGATTATATGTTAAAAAGAATTTAAACGTATCTGATGTTTTGAAATTATTGTGAGGTTTGCTTTTATTAATGTAAAAAAGAAGGAATCAGGCTCGCAAGATTGCACCCTTCTACGGAAAAAAAAAAAAAAAGTTTCATGACCCATTCATTTAGAGCTGCCTGGACACATTGTCTTTAAAAGATTGCAGGTCATAGGAAGAAGAAAATAAAAGACAGGAAGATTTTCCATAGCTGACAGGAAGTACATATGACGGGCAAGGATTATTGGTTAACCCTTGCATTAAATAGTTGGATAGAAAAAGGATGAGAGTTTGCTGCTAGATGGAAGCAGTGCACCCACCGTAATGGAGGGGGATGCAATCAGGAAGACTAGATCAGTGACCACTGAAGACGTGTTAGAAAAGAGGTAAAGATGAAACTGCAGCGGAGAGACAGAGATTGACGAGAGTCTGTAAGAGGAGGCGAGTTGATCAGACACAAAGCCTTTGACTCCATAATGAGACACAGAGCCCTTGATACCACTACAGATACAGGCTCTTTGTCTCCATAATGAGACACAGAGCCTTGGACTCCATAATGAGACATAAAGCCTTTGACTCCATAATGGGACACAAAGCCTTTGTCGAAATGAAACACAAAGCCTTTGACTCCACCTTGTTGAGAAGAGCTGGAGGTGGGGAGCCTCCCCAAATAAGAGAGTTGTTCTCTACACAGGGACTAATAAAACCACTGTATAGAGCCAACAGCTGTCTGGACGTAAAGAAGGCACGAAGTCGGATTAACACATATTTTGCAAGTGAAATAATATGATCTTACCATGATAAATCCTGAGATAATGAAACCTCAAGTGTGTTTAGAGATGATGCAGGATTGAGTTGGATGTTGTTAAATATTAAAGGATATTCCTGTGGAAGATTTTGGCGAGTCAGTGATGTTGAAAGTGAGTTCTTGATGCATTTAAAACAGATTACTTTTACTCCGATCAGAGATAATGAGACAGGTAAGAAGTTAGCCTCATCCCGTGTTTGTTGAAGTAACTGCTGTGATGGATGCTGCGAGAAACGTTTGCATGGATAAGATTAGGTGTTTAGCTTAGAAGGTCACTGAAGCATTGAATGAAAAAAGTTGGTGGCAGAACAGATCCCTGAGGAACTCCATTACTGATAACTCCAGGTGAAGAATGGTAGCCACCTACAGCAGCAGCTACTGAACGACCACAACAGCAACTAGAGATGAAGGCACAGATAGAAGGATATAATCCGTAAGAGGACAGTTTGGAAAATAAAGATTTATGAAATACCCTATCGATAGCGTTTGAGATGTCAAGTGCAATGGCAAAGCTGTCACCAAAGTCTTGAAAAGAGAAATGCCAGAAGTCTGATGGGAAGATAAGATCACCAGTGGATCGATCCCGACGGAACCCATACTGGCGATCGGAAAGAAAGTTTTGATAGGAAAGGTGATTATTGTTTTTTAGTAGATTCAAAAACTTTAGAAATACAGGATATTAAAATAATTAGGCGGTAGTTAGTGGGCTCGGAATGGTCATCCTTTATTGGGACAGGCTGATTGAGAGCAAATTTCAAGCAAGAAGGAAAGGCACAAGTCGACTTACAAAGGAGAATGAATATACCTTTGCAGGGCGAATGCACAAAAGCACAGTTCTTAAGAACAAGAGGAGGATCCACATCCGACCTGTACGCCTTGTTAATGTTAAGACCAGTGAACGCAAACAGTAGATCAAGCTGAGGAAACTCCAATGTCAGTAATGAGGAAGTCTGTGGAGGGAAGAGATACAGGAACAGCATCAGAATTATCTAAGATGGAACTGGAGGAGAAAGTCTGAGCAAAGAGTTCTGCATTTTCTGTAGAAGAAACATCTATAGAGACGCCAGAATGGAAAAGTGGAGGGAAGGATAATGAAGTAAACTTGTTTAAGACAAGGTGCCAGAAAGAGCAGGAAGAATTTGAAACGGAGTGTTCAGAGCATTTAGTATGACTGACAAGGTTTCAGAAGGAACAGGAAGAATTTGAGTCAGAGAGTTCAGAACATTTAGTACGAATGAAATTAATCTTGGCAGAGGAATGCAGAGACAGCACAGGTTAGGGCAGAAATATGAGATATGATTCAGTGGCGGGTAGGAAGTAGTACCTTCTGTAGGTCTTCTTCTTGTGGACTGCATTATGACAAACGTGATAATACCAAGAGTTTCTTGGATTAGCCTGGAGCTTTCTTCGCTTTTCAGAGTCTCATCATTACCTAGACAAAAGAGTGAGTGTGAAATAAAATGTCAAAAGAGCTGAGATCAAGAGACTGGGAGAATGCTTCGCTAGGAAATGTGTTTCATTAGAAACTTTTGGCAACCCATCACGATACCATATTCAGGCGATATTTTGAGGTTCTACTACATCAGCATGACAGGGGTGAATTGTTTCTAAGGGATATTCCTTTGATTTAAGTTATCCTACATGTGTTAACAAGTATTAATATTCTTTATTTTAAAGTATAATTAACTAGAAGTAGTAAAGCAAAACAACAAAAAAGACACTACGAATGAGGTACCCTACCTACACCTCAGTGGTAAGTGATATGGATGACTCAGTCTACCCCACGATAACTTATTCAACCAAAACTTAAGCACTAAAACAACCAGGCAAAATTTAGAACAAAGCTGTTAGAATTATTAATAACCCTGCTATTACAAATAAACTACCTCCCATACAAGTAAGAAGGAATGTTGCTTCCCTTGCCCTATTTTACAGATACTTTTACGGCAAATGCTCAGACGAAGTTGAATCCATTGTGCCACCTCTCCATGCCTTCCATGGCGCCAAAAGGGCATCTGTTAGCTCTCATGACTGGAATGTCACACAGCCATATTGCAGAACTTCTGCCTATCAGAATTCTTTTATTCCCCGAACTGCATCTCTTTGGAACCCACTTCCACAGAGTTGTTTCCCACCAAACTTCAATTCTAAAGCTGTTCAGATCAAACTGTTACAGATTTTTTTTTATGAATGGAGGACGCCAGTAATCTGGTTTATGGATTATTTTTTTATTCATTTGTTTTTCCGGCCTCCGTTCTGTTATTTAAAAAAAAAAAAAAACTCAAACACTGATTCATTTAAGCATTGTTTGCTCAGTTAAATTTTGTCCGTATTTTGCTCTATTATATTTCTGTGCTAATGTAGTATCATAAGTGGTATTATATTTGGTTAACATCTGAAAATCATTGCTGAGAAAAAAAAAAGGTGGGTCTGACATGGTGACTGTTCACGAATAGCTGAAAACGCCATCTGTTGCATATATCTGAGTACACTGGGAGAAAAGAAATCGAACTGGACAAGCTTCAAGCCACTTCTGTAATATTCATCATCGATGGTTTCCAAACAAAGTTAAGAGTAACTTAAAAACGAATACGACCTTGTTACCAGTAAATCACTATGAGGCCAATCTGGGGCTAATGAGAGAATTAAATGACGTCATTTCTCGTGAAAACGAAAATTTATAAGCCTTCTGTGTACCTCTATATGCACACAGACAGTTTATTTTGAGAAAGAAACGATTACCTGTCAACTATGATTGCTGTTTATGCCCAAGTTGTAAGCACTTCTCCCTTCACAGTTGTGTTCATAAAGAAATGACAGACGTGCAGAAGCTTGTCGTCATTACTAGAAAACATTGCAAAACGTTGAACAAAATATCGGCGAAACGTGATGAGAGAGAGAGAAAGAGATAATAAGTTTACGGCACGAAAGGCAGCTGGGTCAGACGATGGGGTGGGGGACGGGAACTGCAGGAGAGGTAACGGTGGAGAGGGGGAGATGTGGCGAGAAGGGTAGATGGGAACTGATGTGGAGGGAAGGGTAGAGGGGTGCTGATATGGAGAGAAGGGTGGCGGGGAAGTAGGATGGAGAGGTGAGAGATGTGAAGGACAGAAGGATTCACTGTAAGCGAAATGGACAGAGAAAAGGTGAATAGAAGAGATGTTTTGGAGAACTATCGATTAGGTCAAGGTCACAAGGCAAGATTAACCTAGCATTCTTATCTGATTCTGCCAAGATTACATGTCTAGGTTAACTTAAAAAATTTTGATATGATTTAGATCAGTCACTTTGGGAAAGATTAAGGGAAGGACATGGACACAGAGATTCGATTTTCAGAATCATAACTCAAGGCCACGTGGCAAGGTCAAAGTCTGACCCCTGTCACTTTGTGAAGAAAGTAGCAAACACTTTTGATCTTGCTTTAACCCGTCCAGTCCCGACCGGTTTCTTACCCAGCCAACCCCAAGGTTTCAACCGATTTTCGACTTTTTGTTTTTTGGCTGAAACCTTCGCTTTTGATGAGAAACATCGAACATTTATAGAGAAATCTCGATCCTGAAGATAGAAATTTGATACAGGTGTCACTCAACCTTAAATTTTCCTTCTTTTTCAGGGTACCTGGTTAAAGAAAAAGAACTATGAAAGGGTTAACTAATTCAAGCCACTTTAAATTACGTATTTATTTCATTTATTTGGTACGAATTCATGTGTAGTACAAGTCTATATTGGTTTTCACACAATAATATAGCATTGTTCACTCGCCCAAAACCCCAGTATATGGCACCTTCCTTTACGACATTACCACCTCATCACTTTTGTTTGTTTCTACCTCTAGCTTCTTTGTTTCTTTGTCCTCCACCTTAGGAATCACTTCCACCCCGATTTTTGTCATTGGAGAGACCGTGGGGCAACATACCTTTACTGGCCAGGTTACAGCTAACAGGTGAATTGCCCAGTGTGGGGGTGGAGGGGGGGTTATGTGGGGCCAGGCAGTATCCCTGCTTGAAAGCAGGTAGAGGAAGGTCTCCCACATATGCCTACCAAAAATCACCCGCGAATGTTGAAAAATGTGCACACAATGGGCCTTGCAATTGAGTGACGTACGATGCACGTCATTGGGTCTGACCGCAGAAAAAAGTAGTGACGTGCATCGTACGTCGGTGGGACTCGGCGGGTTAAAAAGCAAACTTGGAGAAATGAGTGAAGGTCAAGCTGGCTGACCTGTTGAGAATCCGTCAGGTCAAGGTCAGAGGCCAAGGTCAATTATTTGACTCTATAACTCAAACAGATTTGAATCGATTTTTGATTACCCTTGGTGGAAGGTTTGAAAATCAGCCAAAGCTGAAGTTTTTGCACTGAGAACATTATGTCAGAGGTCAGGGTCATAGGACAAGGTCATCTTAAATATTTTGATTTTTTTTTTTTTATGCAAAGTTGAGAAGAAAAAAACGGCTACAAGCCAGCGAGAATGTTCCTTCCAAGAAAAAAAATAGATACAAAGAGCCAAATTCAAGATTCGTTCATTTCTAGATGCCTGGGCACACTACTTTTAAAACACTGGAGATCAAGCAGTAGGAAATACAAACGGAGGAAGACAGTTCCCAAGTTCGCCTGTTGCATACATGAAAGGCTGGGAGAAACGATTAACTCTTGCATTAGAAAGCTGGGTAGAAAAGGGATGAGAGTTTGCTGTTAGACGAGTGTTATGAGCCCGGCGTAGTGGTGGAGGGATGCAAGCAGACAATTCAGAGGAGCAGTGACCACTTAATAGCGACAGAAATGAGACAAAGATGCAACAGTGCGGCAAAGAGAGAGCGAGGATTAAGAGAACTGGTAAGAGGAGGAGGGATAATGAGACAAAAAGCATTTTACTCCGCCTTGTTGAGAAGAACTATATGCGGAGAGCCTCCCCACACATGAGAGTTGTACTCTACACAAGGGCGAACAAATCCCCTGTATACAGGCAACAACTATGAAGGCATGGAGATGGCTAAGCACACCTAATCTCTTAGATCCAGACTATACATGAGAGATAATATGATCTCTCTAAGATTGATCCCGAATTCCAGTACGTCCAAAGATGATGCAAGATTGAGTTAGATAGTGTTTAAAATTAGCAGATACTCCTACGGAAGATTTTGATGGGTCATAAAATGTAAGAACTGAATTTTTGTTGCCTTAAAAACAATAAGATTACTTTTACCCAAATCGGAGATACGACCTAAGTCAGACTAGTGTTCCATAGCCTCTTTCCTTGTTTGTTGAAGTAACTGCTGAGATGGATGCTACATAAGCGGGTGGAAAGGTGACGGGCGGAGTCATCAGTGTATGAGAAGATAGGGTTAGATTGCTCAGAAGGTCATTGATGTATAGAAGAAGAAGAGTTGGTGATACGACAGAACCCTGACGAAAACCACTATAAATTGCTCTAGGAGAAGAATGGTGGCCGTCTACAACAGCAGCTAAAAAACAACCAGAATGGAAGCTGGTGAAGAGGGCACAGACAGAAGAGCAAAAACCGCAAGAGGGCGGTTTGAATATTAAGGATTTATGCCAGAACCGATCGAAAGCTTTTGAGATGTCAAGTACAATGGCAAAGCGTTCACCATAGCCCCGAAAGGAGGATGACCAGGAGTCTGATTGGAAGGTGAGAAGACTGGCAGTGGAGCATCCCTGGCAGAACCAATATTGATGATCAAAAATAATATTGTGATATGAAATATGGATTAATTGTTTTGAAAAAAATGATTAAGAAACGTTAGAAATACAGGATGTTAAAGCAACTGGGCAGTAGTTAGAGGGCTGGGAATGGTCATCATATTTTGGGAGAGGCTAAATGACAGCAAACTTCTATCAAGGAGGAAAGGTTCAAGTTGACAGACAAAGGCGACTATACCTAGGCAGGGAATTAGCATGGAAGCACAGTTTTTGAGGACAAAAAGAGGGATCCCATCAGGCACACATGCCTTGTTAGTACTGAGGCTAGTAATGGCAAAAAACACATCATTTGAAGAAATTTAAATGTTATCCATGAAAAGTCAGAGGACGGGAGGAAATGAAGGAGAAATTGTCTAGTATGGAATTGGAGGAGAAAAGTATGAGTGATGAGTTCTGCTTTATCAGTTGAAGAAATAACTACGGAGCCATCAGAATGGAGAAAAGGAAGGAATGATGATGAAGCAAAGCTGTTAGAAAGGTTTTCGGCAAGGAGCCAGAGGGTGCAAGAAAAATCTGAAACAGAGAGTTCAGAGCATTAGGACGAATGAAACTGCTCATAACAGAACGAAGAAGAGACCTAGCACGGTTCTTGTTAGAAACATTAGAGAGATGAGGTTCAGCGGTGGATTGGCTCTGGTAGGTTACCTTTTTAGGCCTTCTTCTTGTTTTGGACAGCATTAGAACAGGCACGATTACACCATTTTTTCCATTACCAACAGGATAGGAGAAAGGAGTGTATGCTTCCATGACTGAGAGAGTAACTTCCGTAATGTGTGAGACACTCTCAGATGCTCACAGCCATGGAAGCAATAATCATTCCAGAGGAAATCAGAGAAGTACTGCCTGAGATGCTTCCAATCAGCAGCTTGAAAGTGCTACAGCCTCCGTTTCTTGGGCGGGTCAACGGACCTTACTAGAGCGATAGGACAGGTTGAGGTATTAAGGGTGTGATCGGAGGAGATGAACGGAGAGAAAGACTGACAGGGTAAGCAGAAAGGGTAGGTGTAAGGAAAAGGGTAAATATGTTGGAACTCACTCCAATGTGGTCAGGGATACGGGTAGGGTGCTGTACAAGCTGCACTAGGTAATTAGGGACAGACAAGATATAGGCTTGTTCACCAGTGGATCAGTAAAAGGAGTGGAGAGTCAACAGCGGTGGTGAAGATTGAAATAACCTAGAACGGAGATTTCAGAGAATGGAGTGATTGGATGTGTTCCATCTTAGAAGTAAGGTAGTCAGAGAATTTTTTTCATATTCAGTAAAATTAGAGGATAAGTACACAGCACAGATACATTCAATCAGGATAACCGAAGTCAGAGAGCAGAGAATTCAGAAGATTCATTTCAGGAGCAGCGAAAGCAAGATATGTTTTGCATGCATTTGCACAACAGTCACCTTTGGCTTTAAAGTGAATATGAAGTTGGTGGATACAGAGAAGGGTTTGGTATCAGTCGCCTCAGACAGCTGAGTCTCAGTAAGGAAGAGAATGTGAGGTTTAGAGGAAGAGAGGTGGTGTTTAACAGAGAGAAATTTAGAGGTAAAACCACGAATGTTGCAGAAATGAACAAGGAGTGAGTCAAACTGTGGTTCCATGGACCTCACTTGGCCGCCCCCGGGAACTCCAAGGCTGGGTGTTGAGACGCCATTTTTTCTGAATTTAGAATATGATGTGTGGTGTGTAATGTGCATGTAATTTGATGTTGGCAGGTAGAGGCAACTCTCTTGGAAAGTATGATGGCATACTCTCTGTGATACTGAAATTGCAAAAGTTCAGCAAAGGAGGATGGTCAGAAAGTAGTCCTAAAGGCTGATGAAACGAGAGATCCAGCTCTTCTTTTCATCAGCTTTTCATCCATCTTGGGAGTACCGCCCTGTTCTACTGGTGCTACAGTCTACTTCCTATAACCAAA
>JAGKTI010026695.1:0-13502 GCA_018397915.1 Birgus latro | reverse complement strand
TCTTCCAACCCTAGCTTTCTCATTGCCCACTTCACCACCTCTCTAGGGACTCTGTCAAAGGCCTTTTCCAAATCAACAAAAACAAAATACAATTGCCTTTTCTTTCCAATATATTTTTCCTGAAGCTGTCAAACAATGAATATGGCATCAGTGGTCCCCCTGCCTGGCATAAACCCAAACTGCATCTCATCTATATTCACTCTTTCTCTAATCATACCTTCTAGAACTCTCTCCATTATTTTCATTATCTGATCTAAGAGCTTTATACCTCTGTAATTTCCCCTTTCCAGGGCATCACCCTTCCCTTTGTACACATTTACAATTACACTCTTCAGCCAATCATCTGGGACAACACACTCATATATAATCCTGTTTATCAGGTCAGTGACTAACCTCACCCCAGTATCTCCTGAGGCCTTCAACATTTCGGCAGTCAACCCAGACACACCTGCCGCCTTCCCCACCCGCATCCTGCCTATTGCCTGACTCACAGTAGCAGCGTCAATCAAAGGCCAAGGACCAAACACTGGATCAGCTGGCTCCAAACCTTCTCTATCCCAGTCAAACTCAACATTCAACAACCGGCTATAATGCTTTCTCTATGCATCTTTAATATTCTCTCTGTTCACCACTACCTTTCCATCATCATTCTTCACACACTGCTCACCTACAATGTCCCGATTATCCATTTTCACCTGATTTGCCTCCCTAAAAATCATATTTTTCCTTTCTCCATGATTTAGATTATCAAGTAAAAGTCTCTGTGACTCAGACTTTGCCCTGTATACCTCCCTTCTAGCCCTGCGCTTGGCAGCCAAGTACTCCTCCCTGCTACCACCCTTCTTCCATTCCCGGAGAAGCCTTCTTTTCTCCCTAACTGCAGCTTCCACACCCTCATCCCACCACCAAGTTACTTTATGTCTTGGTGGGCCTCTTGTCCAACCGCATATTGCATCGGTAACTCTCAAGATGTTGTTCTTAAGGGCTCTATACTGTTCATCAACGCCCCTATCCACGGCTTCCTGTTCAGCCACCACTCTCCTAATCTCACTATAAAAGGCATCCCTTACTGATTGGTTTCCCAGCTTCCATATTTTCCTCCTAGGTACATATGTCCTCCTTCTCATCACTCGTTCCTTAAGCACCATGTCACAAATCAGCAGTTTGTGCTGCTGCACACACTCCTCGCTCCGTACAACTCTAACATCCCTCACCAACCTCCTATCAACCCTCCTGACCAGAAAATAATCTATCTGACTACTGTTTCCCCCGGACTCGTACGTAATCACCCGGCTGATTCTTTTCCTAAAATGTGTGTTTCACACAATCATGTCCATAGCTTCCCCAAACTTGAGTATTCTTTCCCCTTCTTCATTCCTCACACCATATGCACATCCTCCATGGACTCCTTCATAACCTTGAGCTGCTTCACCCACATGACCATTTAAATCCCCTCCCAGAACCACTACCTCATCATCATCCATACCACTTACTACATGTATTAAATCATCCCAAAATCTAGCGTTCTCTGCGTCATCCAATCCTACCTGTGGAGCATATGCCGTTATAACTGAAATAATTTTCTGCCCGATCAAAATTTTCACTACTAATATCCTATCACTTACTCTCATAACATTCATGACATATTCCACCCATTTCTCTGCAACCAACACACCCACACCCCCATATCCGTCAGTTCCTCCCTGCCAAAACAACTTATAGTAGCAATCCTTCCCAACAACAGTCTTTCTGGCTGATCCACCCCTGTACCGGACTTCCTGCAAACATGCCACATCCACCCACCTCCTACTGAATGCCTCAACGACTTCCCCTGCTCTTCCTCTCAAACTTCCCACATTCCACGAACCCACCTTAAACCCCCTGGGTGATTTGCTGTCCTCAGGCTTGCTTCGGTGCTTTTATTTGTAGTTCATAGTCGGTAAGATAAAGGGGGGTAAACATTCCAAAAGCCCGACCCATTGCACAGTCCCAGGTCCAGGCAATGGATCTGGGACCCCTAGCCCACCAGCCTACGAGTGGCTGTGGTAGTGGCCTCGGGGCACCCTGCCAGGACAGCTGCAGGGACACCCTCCAAGCACAGCTTGGCACTGCAACTGCCCCGCCATTATACACCCACTGATAGGGCAGCCTCCTGGGGCGCTACTCCAAGGTTCGGGCCCCCCTCTGTTGAGCGGAAGCGGCAGCCTGGGAACCGCAATGCCCCGTACCCTCTAGCACAGGTTCGAGCCCCATCTCACCCCGGACCCATGATCTATGCCAGCGGAACCCCAGTCACGCCTCCCCCCAAAGTCTGCCACTAGGTAGCGGGGGCAAAGTTTTCTGGCCGGATGCCGTTGCTGGAGTCAACCCCTGTAACGTAGTGGGATACGTTGTGTAATATGTAAAGCGCATGTGATGTAGTGCATAGGATAGTTAGAGGAAATGTTTGGGAGAGTATGCTGGTCTACTCTCCATGTTACTGTCACACTGAAAAGGTCAGCAAAGGGGGATGGTTAGGTAGCTAGTGAAACAGGAGCTCCAGCTCTCCCTGTCACCAGCATTCCCATTCCCCTCGGGAGTAAAGTAAAACCTCGATATAACGGACTTCAGTAGACCGGAATTCGCTTTTATCGGACTCGAGGAGCTACCGGACTAAACTCCTATATATTGGAAAAAGTCTGATATAGCCAGAAAGCAGTCCGGACTGACTGACAACTTCAGCTATGTTCACAACAGTAAGACAAGTAAAAGACATGTTTTTCAGTGCACAGTACAGTATTATTATACCATTTGATTAATGTAGTGAAGGTAAAACACAGTACAATACTGCAGTGGTGGTGAAAACTACCGATGCAATCTGGACTAATGTCTGATATAACGGAAAAAGTCCGGATTAGCAGGGGTAAGTCCGGATGTCGCTTTTATCGGAAAATCGCACATTTCGGACTGCCCTGAGCCCCAATTAGTCCGTTATAGTGAGGTCTTACTGTACTACCCTGTTCGGCCTGTGCCACATTAAAGAAAAAAATGTGTGTGAATGGTAATCCTTTTGAGATTTAGCTAGAATCCAAAGGCTTGAATGATTGGGTGGCCAGTTTCAATGGGCATGTTGGCTTTGCCACTTTTTTGTATTCTCTCTTCCTTTCTGGATCCCACTTCAACCCATATTTCACTAGTAATGAGAGTCATGATGATGATGAGTATATAGGTTAGCAGTGTTTGTGAGTATGATGTATGATAAGTATTTAATGCAGTGTGGAATGGATGGGAAAATACACTGAGCATGGTATATGTAAAAAAAAAAAAAAAAATGAGTAGGCTTAGATGAGAATGATGATTGTTTCATCTCTTACTATTTGTCATATTCAGTACTTTAGAGTATTAATATATGTACAGCTGTGCAGTATGACTCCTTTCAGGTAGTATTAGTAATGATTTACATATTCTGTTCATGACTGAATCATCATCATCGTCATCCAGACCTCCTTTCCCACCTTAGGGCAGGGTGAGGAGTAGCAGTGTCCAGACAGCCCAAGTCTGCCCAGACCAATGGACCACGCTTCTATTCACTTGTCATTCAAGCCCCCGAAATCCTGGCTTTATCTGATCTGCAAAAAAAAAATTGCCACATTCTGTAGCTTCACATAAATGTATTTGATAGAGTCAGTCTGAACACTGTCATGTTAAAAAGGGGTGCCAAATCCCTGATCATGCACTTCTCCTAACAACATTCATCCAGCCAGCTCGATCTCTACTCAGTTCCCTAGCTTCACCGACTTCCATACATCTTTTCTTTACACACTCATCCACCATATCCCTCCACTTTCTTCTTGGCCTGCCTCGCCATCTCCTGTGTATTACAGGAATTCATTTAAAGAACTTGAAGTTTATATTTATTTATTTTTTTTTTACAGAGATCGGTTTGAAGAACTGTTGGAGTTTGCACCTCACATTCATAATTTCCTTTCATCTCAACACAAGAATCACCACATATATGTAATTAACCAGGCAAGTCATTTTCATCAAGAACCAGTCTGTATTCTTGTAACTTATTTTTGTTGATACTGTATTGTAGCATCCCATTGGCTAGCTGGACCCTGTTTAAGTTCCATCCCAGTCCAGATGTTGCAGAAGTGCAAATAATTTAAAGAATACAGTATCTGAGAAATGATAGCTTTTCCCTAATGCAGTATAGTATATTATTATATTGTTATATATTATGTTATCAACAAATTACAAGAGAAGTGAGGGAGGTAGAAGTCAAAATCTAGATAGGCGAGCTGTAGCTAGTCTCTAATGTAACTCATTAACAAAAGGGACATATTTTATCTCTCACATACACTTGCCCTGTGATGAAAGTATATTTTTGGTGTCTTTATTTGTTAGATATGTATATGAGAACTGAGTAGATGAAATGAACAATAATGGAGATGCTCATGGCAACAGCTAGTTTTGTTTCAGATCCCTTCAATATATGAGAAGTATCTCCTAAGTTGAATGTAGATTTTTGGTGGTAATAAGAGTAAGAACTAATAGACATTTTCATATTAAAGAGTTCTGATAATGTAACTCACTCTATCATTAGGTGGGACAAAGGTCAGGATTATAGAAAAATTGTATCCACATATGAAACCATGTACAGAAGGCTCATAATATTCGATTAATCTTACTTCGATATTTCATACCTCAATCAGACTCACAAGCTCATCCAAAATTCATGCTTGGATTTCAAAAGTCATGCTTCAGTCACTCAGGCCAGGTTGCAAGTGTATGTCGATGCTCATCTGTTCATCTTTCATGCCACCTACCAGCCTCTTGGTGAAGCTTGGCCTCATTCAAATGTTCGATTGTGATGACGGAGGCAGTGAAAGCATCAACAGCGGTGGCCATGGTGATTGGGACAAGAACAAGGAAGCAGGTGTTCACTTAAGTGGGGTCAGGGCGAGCGCGAGGGTGGCAGTGGTGGCTGGCAACAGTGACTCAGTTCTGAGACAATTCGCCGTCAAGTCAATTCCCTGTCAGAACATGGACGATTCCCCGTCAGGACAATTCACACCCTGAATGATTCCCTGGCAGGAGAATTCGCACCCTGGATGATTCCCCGTAATTCTATAAATATACTTATTATTAATTAATCAGTACTTTAATACTGTAACTATATTTGACTTATCTAGTGTCTCCCATAGCTGTCTTCATTAATGACGGCGAATTGTCCCGAAACCAGTGACTCAGTCACTGCCTCGGAACCAACACTCAACCATACAAGCTTCATTCTTTCTATTTTAAAGTGAATGCAGCCTGTATTCCTTGCTTTTCTTGCTAATAGTAAGTAAATATGAACTAAATACAGTAATCCCTCCACTATCCATTGTAATAGAGCCACAGGCATGATCGGAAAGTGGTCTTGTCCGGATAGTGGCCCTGAAGCGCCAGCACTGGAATTCCTGACCCAAACCAAACCTAATCTAAATCAGAAAACCACCTACCTACCTCCCAACCGGACATGCATAGCACTTATTTAAGACCCCATTCACATAAATAATGGACACAAAGCATAAATTAATTGAATTTTAACCAAAAAATGATGATTGTGAAGTGAGTAAGGCAGAGGTGTTCACCAGTTGACAGCAGAGTGTAAGTATCGGACATGGCAGTCACTAAGAAAATCACCCGTTCTCACATCTTATGCACTAAAATATGGGATACAAAGCATGAAATGAATAAATTGTTACCAGAAAATGATGGTTTAGAGGGGAGTAGGGCAAATATGTTCACCAGTTGACTAGATAGTGAACGTATATAAGAGACATGGTAATTACTGAGAAAATCACCTTTTTCACAGCCTGTGCACTCAAATATGGGACACAAAGCATGAAGTAAATAAAATGTAACCAGAAAAATTATGATTTAGAGGTGTGTAGGGCAAATATGTTCACCAGTTGACTAGATAGTGAACATATGTAAGAGACATGGTAATCACTGAGAAAATCACCTTTTTCACAGCCTTTGCACTCAAATATGGGACACAAAGCATGAAGTAAATAAAATGTAACCAGAGAATGAGGATTTAGAAGTGATTATGGAAAATATTTGACAGTTGACAGTGTACTTACGGGTCAAAAAAAAAAAAGGATTTTTTTTTTAAATTTTTTGGCATTTTTGGGTTTCGAACATCAGCCTACGATGTCCAAACAGTGGTGTAACTGGATACTGGTCGTCCGAAAAGTAAAGGGATTACTGTATAAGCAAATATATGGTTGTGTTATGATTTTGGGTGGGTATAAGTGTATACGTAAAAGTTGATCTGGGTTTGTCGGCGACATGTCGGTCCCATTTATTTATTTTCCATAAGTTTATCAGTTCCATCTTCGATAAATCAAACTTGGCTCTCCCCCCCTCCCCCCTCAAAAAAAAAAACAATGAAGATCGAGAGCCTTCTGTACTGTACCTAGATAATACAGCGGATCACCCTGACATGGATCCCTTTCAGAAGAGTTCCAATTTAGGCTGAGAGTGTTTTATCTTCCCACTTAACACCATTCCCATGTGTTGGATATAATTCTTTCATTTGAATAATTAATGGCACTGTAACTTGAGGACATAATCAGGAGTATGATGATAGAGGACGGGTATTTCCAGGTGGACAATCTGCGTTTCAATCGTGCATCTCTGCTCAACGTGGGCTTCATGGAGTCTGGGGTAGACTGTGACTACATAGCCATGCATGACGTTGACCTGCTTCCCCTCAACCCAGCACTAATATATGAGTTTCCCAGTGATGGCCCATACCATGTAGCCGCCCCCCACCTCCACCCTCGCTACCACTACCCCACGTTTATTGGTGGTGTTCTTCTCATTAAAAGGTTTGGAGTGTGTGTACTGTTGCTAATTATTTTGTGGTGTATTTTCTCTTTAATTCTTCATCTCTCTAGACAGTTTTATTCAGAATGGTTTTCCCATGTGTGGTGAAGCCTAGATCCTGAAGGTTTCAGAAATGAATGATTGTGCAACCCAGTTCACTGAGCACTCTTGCAATAGTTCACCTGCTGTAATGTGTGTACCTTGTAATTCTGGATCTGGCCCATGCCTGTTTTTTATTGGAAAGTATGGGTTGGATTTATGTTAATGGTCATGTTTATGGCCTTGAGCAAAAGTTAAGTGACAGTTCCCTGTCAGGATTGTATGCTACCATCCATATTTCTTTTTCCTCCCCAAATGTTAGAGAGTATTTTTCCTTCTCATACTTGTTTGTTGTTTGTTTCATATTGCCATTACAAAAAACAGTTCATCACAGCAGGCAGGGAAGTACTAGTTTACTGTGATTGTGAATTTGTGGAGTTATGGACATTTAAAGAGAATGGAGGTCAAAAAGGTGGGGAAAGATGTAGGAGTGCAAATATGGAGGGATAGACCACCAAGAGGTAGACCCAAGAAGATTTGGGATAAACTCATTTAAAATGACCTCAGGGTTAGGGAAAATGGATTCTGCTAGCAACTTTGTACCTTGGTCACCATTAGGTGAATGAAGCTGACACATGCCAGCAAATATAAAGCCTTTTGAAAGAAAATGGAACAAGTACAGATAATAATGTTACCTGGAAAATATAGGGGAGAAGAGGTTACTAGTGCTGAAACCATAAAACTGCTATGAACCGTCTTTTAAATGCTATATTAGATTTTATGGTTTCATTAGGCTGCTGGTAAAGTGTTCTGTATTTTCCAGGACTGATTTAGGCATAAAATAATGATAACTTTTTGGCTGACAGGGATCACTTCCGAAAGGTTGATGGTCTGAGTAACAAGTACTGGGGCTGGGGTCTGGAGGATGATGAGTTTTATGCCCGTCTGAAGGAAGCCCACCTTCAGGTCTCCCGCCCAGGCAATCTCACCTCTGGCAAACAGAATACCTTCAGGTCAGTCCTTGTCTGTCTGTCTGTGTCTGTCTGGCTGGCTGGCTGGCTGGCTGGCTGGCTGGCTGGCTGGCTCTCTGTTGTGTGTTAGGCTTGTCATACTTTCACGGAACAACTCCAGTCATAACCTCTTTGTTTTGGTTATATATATAGATAGATAGATATAGATATACCAGTAGATAAAGATATACGTATATACACACACCCTTACTCGTATATCAGAGTTTTTGAATTGGAGGGGTTTGATATTGCTTTAATAAACTCCTTCAGTATGATAGGCTTTTCATAAGTTGAATGAGTCGTCAGATAGCCACAAGAACTGACTGAAAATTTTCAACACTGCATTTTGGGATTAACTCTTATGATACATATTTTGTTTTTGCTACATTCAAACAGTTCTCTTCAGCTCAGGTGAGACATTTTTAACTAGAGGATATCCTTCATTAACCCCATTACAAAAAGAAATTCAATCCCGTAAAGTGAATGAAGTTGTCAGAAGGCAGGAAAAATAAAATACAGCTGTTACATCGCCAGATTGAATTTAGTAATAAAAAACAAGAATATAAAATAAGGCAAGATGAAAGTTATACTCAATTTGTATTTTAAATGGACACATTAATACTGGTACAGACACATTCATGACCGTCGTGTGCGTCGGAGGGATATGATCAAGTGCCACAATCAGCAGGAGGTGACGCGCCACCGTGACCGTGACACAGGACTCTCTACACTGTCATACCATGTCCAGTCCAGGAAGGAGGCAAGTAGTGAGGCGGGAATGAAAAATGTCCTGGCAGTGACAGTGTTTCAGAGTAATTGATGATGCCACAAGAGGCAAGCATGTTGAATATTTGCTAAATAGGAGAGTTGGGAATGAGAAAAGAATGGTTTTGAAATAAAAAGATTTATGCAAGGGCTAAGCATCATAAAGATGTGTCATATATATTCCCAGTAGGAGAGGTCCAAGAATGGGATGAGGCATCAGTGAGATAAACGGAGAGTTGGATGAACCCTCAGGATGAGTTTTGTAATGGAAGTTAGGCATTATAAAGTAGGTACAGTATAGTGTAATGATTTAACACTGCATGCTGTGGTATAATATGGAACACATTATTCTCTGAAGGCCGTTTGGCTTCATCATTTTCCTCCTTGTGGTATTTCAGCTGACCATCCAGGGTGCACCACTGACTATCTTGAATGTTGTGCTTGAGTGTGACCATGCAGTGACTCCCTGGTGTGATTGTACAGAAAATATTGGCAACACACCTCGTGACCCAAAGAATCCAGCTAGGACACAGGATGTCATTGTGCCTCGCCTTAACCGTAAGAAGCACCTCTCACAGGATGGATAGAGAGAGCACAAAAAGCCAGTTATGCAGGTAGTATTTATATACTAAGAGAACTTTGGTAGATGTGCTGGGTGAGTTGCTAACCCTTCCAGTTGTTTAAACATGTCATATTAGATAATGGTGCTGGTGAGGGATGTCTTCCTGTGGTGGCACCAACATATCTGAGGGGCTCTGCTGTCTGGTTATACAAACATCCATCATCATCATCCCTCTTATCCTCTGCAGGGAGGATGGTGGACTACAGGAAAAGGCGGCTTCAGCCTGTAGTCCACTGGGTTCACATTTAGATATTGTGGAGTTGCAGCCAGAATAGATAATGATAGTTCCAGCTTATAAGGATGAATTCAATAATCTTTTTTATTTATTTATTTATTTTTTTTAGTGGTATAGAAAATATTATTTATACAGAATTTAGAAAGATTAATGTACTTTTCTGTTGCTACTCGTACTTTTTGCAGAGCAATGCAGCATAAGAATACTTTGGGACACACTCAGTTACATGAAGAGCTGCATTCCCTAGAGAAATTTTGTGTAGTTCTGTATTGAAATACAGTTTTATAGTAGGATTTTCACATAATTGTATGATGTAATAGGTAAGTCAGAATACTGTAATTTTGTCACAAAGTAGTCCATTATATCCCTGTTGCACATAGATTAATCTGTCATCTGTTCTTTAGGTACTGTGTATGACTGACTTTTTTCCAGAATGAATGGCCTCATCTTGATTTTTATCTAGATAGTAATGTTATTATGAATTTGAGTGATGACACATTAAATGATATATTAGTACTGTGTGCTGTATATATATTTTTAGGTCTCCTTCAATGGAAAAGAAGTGGATTAAGCTTACTTAACCAAAAATATAGTTCAGGGATTATCTTCTGCAAAAAGGTTAGTTGTTGAGTCAAGAGGAGAGATGGATAATATCCATCCATCCATCATCCAATCCTATGTTGCCCCATGAGGAGCGAAGGAGCCTGGGGTTAGGCAAGTTGGTCCTGACATGTGTTTAACCCGCTGAGTCCCGACCGGTTTTTTACCCAGCCTACCCCCAGATCCCAACCGATTTTCGATTTTTTGTTTTTTGGCTGAAACCTTCGCTTTTGGTGAGAAACATCGAAAATTCATAGAGAAATCGCGATCCTGAGGTAAAAAATTTTGATACAGGTGTCACTCAGCCTTAGGTTTTCCTTCTTTTTCAGGGTACCTGGCTAAAGAAAACGAACTATGGAGGGGTTAACTAATTCAAGCCACTTTAAATTACGTATTTATTTCATTTATTTGGTACGAATTTATATGTAGTACAAGTCTATATTGGTTTTCACACAATAATATAGGTGTTTATAAGCATTGTTCACTCACCCAAAACCCCAGTATGTGGCACCTTCCTTTACGACATTACCACCTCATCACTTCTGTTTGTTTCTCCCACTAGCTTCTTTGTTTCTTTGTCCTCCACCCCAGGAATCACTTTCACTGTGAATTTCGTCATTGGAGAGACCGTGGGGCAACATACCTTTACTGGCTAGGTTACTGCTAAGAGGTGAATTGTCCAGTGTGGGGGGGAGGGGGAGCGAAGGGGGGGTTAGGTGGGGCCAGGCAGTATCCCCGCTTGACAGCAAGTAGAGGAAGGTCTGCCACATTTGCCTACCAAAAATCACTCGCAAATGTTGAAAAATGTGCACACAATGGGCCTTGCAATTGCGTGACGTATGATGCACGTCGTTGGGTCTGTCCGCGGAAAGAATTAGCGACGTGCATCATACGTCGGTGGGACTCGGCGGGTTAAAACAAGTTCCATTGGTAAAATGCGTATGGCACAATTTTGACATATTATTATGAACTTGAAAGTACATACCTACTCATAGCATGTTGAATTGTTGTGAAGTTTTTCACCTATCATGAAACATTTACAGCATTAACTTTCATGTCATTTTCTGTTACATGTACAGTATTAATCAACCAAGCATACCTTTATCATCCATTGCTCAATTTAACTTATTTCCAGCATGCATCCATGATAAAAACCATAGTATGTTTACTGTACAGAATAGATGTCTGTAACCTTCATCTCTAACTATAGAAATATATCCATCCATCATCCAATCCTATGTTGCCCCATGAGGGGTGTAGGAGCCCTGGGCTAGGAAAGTTGGTCCTGACATTTAAGATGAGAGTGACCAGCCTCACTCATCCCTGAGTGGTATAACATGAGCAATAAACCCCAGCTACCCCTTAGATATAAACCTTCACCGGCTCAATCCGACTGGAGCGCCACAATTACCCGTTAAACCACCAGGTGCTATAATTTGGTTATATGGTTACCACCCAGCATAGTAAATGGTTTCCTAGTGTACAGGAAACCATTTGGCTTGTCACTCATTATAGAGTCACTCATAGGCAGAAGGAAGAAGAAAGAATGGAGGAAAGAAAGACAGAAGAGGGAGTGTAAAGTCACCCATAGGCAGAAGGACAAGGAAAGAATGAGGTAAAAAAGAAAGACAGAAAAGGAAGGAAGGAAAGACAGGAGGAGGAGAGGAAAGAGCAGACACCAGAGAGCAGCACTACGTTGAGTGAGTGGATGGTGAGTGCCCCCACCTACCACACCATAGAAATATAAAGCAACAAAATCTTCCAGCATTCCTTCCTTATGATGTTCTGTATCTATTTCTTAGAATAAGCCTGAATTGTTATAGCTTATCTGTAATGATATTTGATCTGATATTTATGTGTAATACTGTATTGTGCCCCCACGCTTCCTGATCCATGAAGTTACAGTACAGTATTTAGTTTAGGATCTCATGTTTAGATTGGACGGCCTGCCAGTACGAGTTAGGCCATGGTGCTACAACTCATTCTTGTCATCATTAAGTCTCTACAAGGAAGGTTCCTGATTTGTGAGATCCATATATGTACATATTTGATACCTGAGCATTTTAGGTATGATGATATGAATTTATCTTTACTATCATTTAGTTGTTTATAATATATTGTACATTATACTTATTTAATCTCGACAGATTCTTTTAGAGCAACTGCCTGTCCAGTAACTGTAGACACCCAGCAGATGGCTATAATGTCATTTGGTATATGCCTTGCTCAGGATAGCATAAAATATACGAGTATATCCAAAAAAAGAAATATATTTTATTGTCTTATAAAACACTATTTAAAACTGGTATCTGTATGTATAATAATCTGATGTTATCTGATTAAAAAATGAATTATTGTATTCATCTTAGGCTGAATTAGTGGGAAGTACAGTAGAACAGATTTTTCATGCGTAATATTAGCCAAGTTGGCTGTGATCGCCATTGAGTGTACTTACTGCCAAGTATTTCC
The DNA here is from genome assembly GCA_018397915.1 of Birgus latro. Classification (NCBI taxonomy): domain Eukaryota; kingdom Metazoa; phylum Arthropoda; class Malacostraca; order Decapoda; family Coenobitidae; genus Birgus; species Birgus latro. The sequence continues at coordinate 901 of JAGKTI010026695.1, read as the reverse complement.
AGTGTCAGAGACAAGTACAGTACATCCTCCAATTTTGCGAGAATATGGTTGACAAAAACCCTCGCAAAATTAAAATTTGCAAAATTGAATCAATTAAATATATTTATTATAGGCAAATTGGTCGACATCACCCCAAGGTAAGCACTCTTTCCCACTCTTTCTCTCGACTCTACCTCTTAATTTTACGATGATAAACAAACATGAACTGATGTACTGTACTGTAATGAAAAAAATTAAGCATCATAGGTAACAGACATATCCACTGTTCACTGTTCTTTAAAATCATTCTCACTGTCAGTTCACCAACACCAAACTCCTGATCAATAGCAGTTACATTTATGTACTTTTTTCCTTTCAATCATTTTAGTTTGGTCTCTAAACTTATTTTATTGTTCTTCTTGCATTGGCACCATGATAACACTCATGCAAGGTTAAACTGCTGGGATTTTGCGAGGAGCACCACGAAATTGCAAGGGTCAGTGACCTTGGTTGGGATCAGGTGTAAACAAACATCTCGGGGCGGCAGACCACTGAACTAGGAGGCGCAATATGCCCAGTGAACCATGACGTCACTACTCCGCGTGGCAAAGTACTGTAGTGCGGAAAGACGCCTCTCCCACCGCTTGGCTTCACAAAGTCTGTGATTGCTCGCGTAGTTCATAAATGTTCAAAATACATGACTTTTGGAACTACTTCGCAAAACTGGTGAATCGCAAAGCTAAAATTCGCAAAGTTGAAGGATGTACTGTACAATATTGCCATTTGTTTAGTGTCTGCTGTAGTTTGAAAGTAATCTTCTGGCATACCTACAATTCTAGTTAGAGACCTGTAAACTTGTTACAGATGAATTGTTGCCTGCTTAACTGATATGTTGACAGGCCATAGTGCCATATATATATAT
>JAGKTI010026694.1:0-13502 GCA_018397915.1 Birgus latro | reverse complement strand
TCCCCCTCCCTCTCGCCCCCTCCACCTCACTCACATACACTCTCCTCTTCAGTCTTTCACTCTCCATCCTCTCCACATGCCCAAACCACCTTAACGTGATTCTCCTAACGCTTCCCATCACATCCTCAAGCACACCACAACGCTCCTTCACTTCCTCATTTGTTAGTCTGTCTCTCCATGTGACTCCACATGCTCCTCTCAAATAACTCATTTCCACTGCTCTCACTCTTGACTTCTGTCCTTCCAACAGGGTCCAAGCTTCACTTCCATATGTCAGAGTTGGTATCACAATACTGTCATGTAACAACTTTTTCACTTCCCTCCTCACTTCCCTGTTTCTTATCACTGCTTTCAACAAACCAGCAACCTTCCTTCCCTGCTGCATCCTTTCGAGCACTTCACCCTCCAGACTTCCATCTTTACTCATCACACTGCCCATGTACTTAAATTCACTCACATTCTCCATATCCTTCCCATCCAATCTCACTGTACATTCACTGGCTTCACTTCTCTCGAAGACCATCACTTTAGTCTGTACATTCACTGGCTTCACTTCTCTCGAAGACCATCACTTTAGTCTTTCGTACATTCACCTTTAGATTCCGTTTCTTACACACTGTCCCAAACTCATCTACCAAGCCTTGCAGCTCCCCTTCATCTTCGCTCAACAACACAGTATCATCTGCAAACAACAGTACAGGGAGTTTCCAAACACTGCCCTCTCTCACTAGGGCCGCTCCAACATCCACTGCCCGACCTTGTATCTCTTTTATAACCCCATCCATATACAGATTGAACAACCATGGAGACATGACACATCCTTGTTTCAGTCCAACCTTCAAATGGAAAGATTCACTTAGTTTGCCATCCACAACCACTGCAGCCTTAGCACCCTCAGACATACTCTTCACTGCCTTCAACAACTTCCCATCCACTCCATATATTCTTAATACCTTCCATAAACCTTGTCTATCCACCCTGTCATATGCTTTCTCCAGATCCATGAAGGCTGCATACAACTTCTTGCCCTTCTCTAGAAACTTTTCCACTAAGGATCTAAGAATGAATATCTGGTCTACACAACCTCTTCCCTTCCTAAAACCTCCTTGTTCTTCTCCAACTAATTCCTCAGTAATTTCCCTAACTCTGTCAATAAGTATCCTACCATATACTTTTCCTATTACACTGAGAAGGTCCCCTATGATTTCCACACACTGCTTTTTCCCCTTTTCCTTTATACAGAGGAATAATTATACCTGACTTCCAGTCCTCCGTGACTCTACCCTCCTCCCAAGCCAATCTACACACCTTCCACATCCATTCTATTACTATCTCTCCCCCACGCTTCAGCATTTCACCACACACTCCATCAATTCCTGGGGCTTTCCCCATTTTAAGTTTCTTCATTGCTTCCACCACTTCCATCCTGGTGATTTCTTCCTCTCTTCTCACAACCCTCCTTCTCCCTGCCATTCCCCAGCCAGTTATACTTGCATTAATTTCATTCTCTATTTTCAACAGTTCATTGAAGTGTTCTCTCCATCTGTACTTTTTCTCCCTTCTCCACTAGTAATCTACCATTTTTATCTTTCACACCCCCACTGACTTCGTTGGCACCCTGTCTAGCTCTCTTTACCTCCTTCCAGAACATTTTCTTACATTCCCTCCACTTTGCACTCAAATTCCTTCCAAATTCCTCATCCACTCTCTTCTTACTCTCTCTTACTAATCTTTTCACCTCTCTCCTCCTCCCTACATATAACTCTCTCGTCTGTCTCTCAGCTTCTTCGTTGCCCCTGTTCCTCATCCACTCATTATATGCTTTCTTCTTTTGTGCCACAGCCTCTCTCACCTCTTCAGTTCACCATGCTGTTCCCTGAACCCCCTTTCGTCTCTTCACCCCACACACCACCTCACATGCTGCACAGATTTCTTCTGTGAATACCTTGCACACACCTTCCACGTCCCCCATCTGCTGCAATCTATGTTTACCCAATCGCTCCTCCACTTTCCTTTTATATTCAGCCTATATTCCATCCTCTTGGAACTTTTCTACCCTCCTTGTAACAAATACTTCCTCCTGTCCTTCCCTTCTTCTCCTCCTCCATCTTGTTTGGACTCTGATTCTGGCCACCACCAAGTGGTGGTCAGAAAGTCCACTCCCCCAACCTCTATATACTCTTGCATCCATTACACATCTTCTCATCCTTTCATCCACACACACATAGTCAATCATTGCCTTCCGTTCATTCATTCCACCGTCCTCTCTTCTCACCACTCGCCATGTATACCTATGGATCATTTTATGCCTGAAGAGGGTATTAGCTACTACCAACCCCCTCCCAGCACAAATGTCCACTAAAGCACTGCCATTCTCATCCATCTCTGCAGGCACACCCCACTCACCAACCACTCCATCCACCTTCTCATTCCCTACTTTTCCATTCATATCTCCAATCAGAAGCACTCTCTCATTCCTTTCAAACTTTTCCAAGCAGGCTTCCACATTTGTCCAAAACTCTTCTCTCGCTCTACTTACATGATCTTGCATTGGCGCATACACACACACAATTGCCCACATTTGTAGTCCAACTTTCACTCTTACCCACACAATCCTTGACCCAACTGATCCATACTAACTTACATTCTCCTTCCACCTGTTGCTCACAACAATACATACTCCCTCTTTCGCCCTCTCATTCTCACCCACTCCCGCAAATATACCCCATCCATATTCCTATTCTCACACTCTCACCTCGCCATTTAGTTTCAGTTATTCCACATATATCCACTTTCGCACTCTCAAGCACCTGTATAATCTCTCTCTCTTTCACCTCATCATTCATACCCCTTACATTCCAAGTCGCAATCTTTATCTCGTCCTTTGTCCGTTCGTTTTTCGTCAACTTTTGGTCAGTCCTGGTCCGAGGCTTCCTGTTTGTATTTTTAGTTAGTTGTTTTTACAGGGTGGGGCACTAACCCACCACCAACCCTTTTAGTCGCCTCTTACGACAAGCAGGGATACTGGGGGAGAATTCTTGAAAAAACCCCTACATATTGAATTTGGTGAAAACATTTAAACATCCATTGTTATGCCTTTGTAATACTGTGTCTCCCAGTTGCAGCCCCATTACCAAATAGCAGAACATAATTCTGCATTGGAAATGCCAAGGTGAATATCATATAGAGAACTAGATAATCATTCATTCTACCACCCAAGTCCCCAACACATAGTGCTTATTAAATGTTATATCAAAATCCTACATCCCTATCTTCATTTTCTGCCAGTTTCAGCCGAAAGGTTAGGTAAGCGAGGAAGAGCCTTTTTTCTTATTCTGTTTTATTCTAACAGTTTAGTCAAAGAAGCTGCCAAACATGAGCTAACCAGCCTACTGCAATTATTCTCTTATTATTGCTAATGCAAACTTTTTTATTGAGTACAAGTGATTAGCGAAACACTTCAAACTAGGGGCAATTGATTCAGCCCACAGTAACCTCTTCAGTCCACGATGTTTCCTGAACCGAATAAAACCATCTGGCGAGCATGAATAAAGTACCCTACAAAATACATTACCTGGTTGAAGGGCAATGATAAGCGGTTTATCAGTGTGCCCCCACCTGAACTTTTCCCACTCCTTCCTCATTAAGTACACCCATTCTACACTTACACCCACACCCAGACATACACACACTGGGTTGCATTCACTTTCACCGATTATGATAGCATTTTACTAGGGCAGCAATGAAAAAGAGGAAGAACAGATCGATCACTCTGATCAGAAGAGAGGGTGAGTGGGATTGATTGCTCTTATCATTTTGTACAACAAAAATGGCAGATGCTGCTATGAATGCCCATCTGGCACAGCTAATTTGAAATATTGTATTATCTACTCAGTAAATATTATCCCAATTTCATAACATAGTACTGTAAGTGGCTGATCCCTGGTTCAACATCGCTAAAGTAGGCCAGTCACTGTTGAAAAATGCAGTGTAGCTGTAATTTCAGGTAGTACTGTTTAATGTTACAATTAATTTTCCTGTTTTTCTCAACCAGTAATATAAGACTGTTTCCTTTACAATACTCTAGTCTTCAGTGAAACAAAATACCAGTGAGAGAAGCCAGCCTAACAAGGGGTGATCGAAATTCCATATCGCTAGGCACTAAACTGCTAATAATACTGTAATTTTAGGAAGTATGTTGCAACTGTTTTTCCCATTTGTCACTAACAGTAATATATGACTGTTTTCTTCTATGATTTTCTTGTATCGAATGAAACAAAATATCTGTAAGAGAAGCCAGCCTAACAAGAGTTATTGACTTTCCATATGGGACAGACGTTTGTTATAAAGACTGCAGTTGTGCTAGTCAACATCTTCAATGTGATTCCCTTGCTAGTTAGTGAGTGGATGGCAAGCAAAGTGATCATGATTGCCTTTCTGAAGGTTAGCAGGGAGTTCACAAGTGATCATGTTAATTTCTGAGAGTAGCCGGAATGCTAGGCGCTAAACTGCTGCCAGAACAGCCTTGGGACTAGTCTTGACCGGTCTGAAAACCTCACATAAATTCGGCTTTAGTCTGGCCTTCAGGACGCATGGGGATATTGGAAGGTAATTTTGAGTCCTTTGTCCTGCATACATCTTCACATTTCAGCCAGCTGAGACAGTCCCTTGTGAAATGGCTATCATAAAAAATCATGACATCCCTCATCACTGCAACTTCACATTTGCGCCAGATAAAATCATTCATCATCAACTCATTGGACATTCACAGTTCTTCTACTTCACTCAAAATACATCAGTTTTTGTGACTTGCCCAGATACATCTCCAGCCCATACATCAGCATCTGGTTTATACATCTCACCAGATTACTGTGCGGTCCTGACACCTACATTATCCATCTTGCCCATTAAAAACCATTATGCCATTCTCGACCACACACACAAGTACTTCCAGCCATTACATAGGATGAACGTAAATGTAAGTGCGCACATTAAGTTGACTTCACCCAAGTATGAAACCATGCAACTAATAAATCAGACAATACAACCTTGGAAAGAATATAGTAGTATTATGTTTAACCCATATTATGTATTCAGCCCAGCTCCAGTCATCTTTGTGATTTTCTCCATCATATTTGTTGTATTACTTTTGGCCATGCACAGAATGCAAGCAAGAATTGCTAACCTCGAATCAGTGTTTAAGAACTGTTCTGTACAAGTGAGACAAACTGAGTAAATATTGTAAATAGTGTATATACTGTATATATATGCTTTATATAAAATAACGAGATATGGGTTACACATAATATAGGCTTACTTTAATTATACTATTATATCTCATTTACATATGAATATATACAGTAAGTCCTTCTCATATATATTGTATAACTGACTGCAGTAGACTTGCCACTGTATTATTTTAATATTACTGTTATACAATATATGTACAATTCTATAACTACAATGATTACATTATCCCAATTATGTAACTTTTACAATATTATGTGCTTCACTTAATTAACTTACAAGTTGATTGTAATATGTATTAATATATTAATGACAGTATTTTCTGTCGCTGGTACGACAGAGGGCGTGACCGAGCGATATATAGATATTATATAGGCATTAGCATATATCTCATAACACAATGTACAGGATGTAGTGTCTGATGATAATGTACAAAGTTTCTCACTAGGAATGTCAGTTCACAGTAAGTAGTGTCTGATTTCACATGATATCTGTACACAGTCTGTTGTCCCAGACTATCAAGAGTCTTAACATACGATGTTTCTCAAAATATCCTTGTAGTCCAAACAACCAAGAACTCATGATGTATTCAAACATGTGGAAGCCCACAGGAGGTCGATCAGACACTATTATCTTACCAGACATTCTCTCCCACCTGTATATAATGGCTGAGAGAAGCCCTTCACATCAGAAAGGGGGTAGATAATGCCCGAGAGCACAATTAGGGCAGAGTAGGAGAAAGGGGAGACTGGCCGTCACGCTAAGCTCGTTTGTAAATCACTATCAAGATAACTGTGCAATAAAATTCAGTAACCCAAGAGTGCTGTAACTCACCTCATTGATAATACGCCTCACGACTTATTCTGGTTGTAATAAATAATCCATAATCGACTTCTCTGCAAGAACCTACAATCATGCTATCGAGACGTCTTATGTCCCACGAAATACATATTCTTGTATATTCATTTCTAGTTCTATGTGTTTTCTTTGTTCTATTATTACCTCTCTTTCTCCAGTTGTTCCATGCAATGTCCCTCTCTTTTTTTGCTATCATACACCTTCTGTTAAACCAATCCCTTTTCGTGTTTTCTTTCCCACTTACTCTTGGCACATATTTTTCCACTCCCGAATTATGAAGGTCTAGAAAGATATCTCACTTCCTCTGTATCTCTCTTGTTTCTCTGAATTTTCTCCGATTCACATTTTCGAAAAATTTCCTCAACCTTGTAAAGTTCCCAAAGTTGTATCTTCCCTGCCTATAAAGCTCATCTCTTGGCACCATGTTCCCTTTTATCATCTGGAACTCAGTGACCACATGATCACTTTTTCCTACAGGACACAAATATTTCAAAGATTCAGTTATGTCAGGTTCTTTGGTTAGCAGTAAATCTAGTCTTGCTGGTGTGTCATCACCTCTGAATCTTGTGTCTTCTTTGACCCACTGGGTCATTACATTATTCATGTCTATATTTATCAGTATAGTGCCCCACAAATCTTCACTGCCTCCTGAGTCCCATTCCTTCCAGCTCACCTCTTTACAATTAAAATCACTCATGAGAATTATGTTGTTGCTTTTCTCAATCACTTTCTACAGATAATTAACCATGTCTGACAACATCTCCAGGTATTCATCATCATTCCATGCTCTTGTCTTAGGGGAAACATATACTGCTCTCATGTCTCTCTTGCCATTCTTTCCAGTTTCTAATTTCATATTTATCATTTCAGCCCTACCCTCTCCCAGTTCCAGTGTGTCCACATTTATGTTGTTCTTCACTGCTATCATCACTCCTCCTCCCATTTTTTTCTTTTCTGTCTCTTCTCCACACTTTGTATTTACCATCTCCCAAATGGATATCGGTATCCTCTTTTAACTTGGTCTCAACAAAGCACATAATATCTGGTTCATGTACCCTCAAGAAATCATTGATTTCTAACCTTGCTGATATTAAACTATCAACTTTAGTATATGCCACTTTCAAACTTTTTTCGTTGTTTTTTATTCTCTCTTCTCTCGCTCTCTCTGTTGGTACCACTTCCTCAGTTTCTGATCCATAACTCTCCAATAGAACACTGTCTTCTCTTCTTTCATTCTCTGTTCATTTTTTGCCTTTGCTTCCTTTACTAGCTCCTTTATTTTAGCTCTTTCTTCCTCATTTACATTCTCCTTATCCAAACAATCTTGAGCCCCTCTTTATCTGATAATTTCCATGTTCTGTTGATGATTTCATTTACCAGTACCTGAGACTTAAATTTTAAGTGGCTTCGCCCCTCCTTCCATTACATTCCTAACCTAAACACTTCGATCTCTTCTTGAGCTTCATTGTTACCCTCCATAACTACTGATACTGTCTCTTTAACCTTCTCTTTCCCTTTCAGATCGTACTGTTATACATTTTTCTTTTACTCCTGAAATTATCACACGTTTTTTCTTGTCTGCTACATCTGTGACTATAGATTCTCTACTTCTTAGTACCCTAACCACTTCCTTCTCCACTTTTTTTCTCTACTTCTTAGTACCATAACCACTTCCTTCTCCACTTTTTCCTTGCTTTGTTGTTCTATGATCTCATTCAAATTTATATTTCTTGCCTCTTGAATTTTCTTCACTTGATGTAGTGCTGCTTTCGGGTGTCTGCCATTTTCCTCTCCTCCATCCTTCTTTCCTTCCATCCTCTTCTGTCTTTCTTTCCTTCATTCATTCCTCATCCTTCTGCCTATGGGTGACTTTACACCCTCTCTTCTTTCTTTCCTTCATTCTTTCCTCTTCCTTCTGCCTGTGGGTGATTCTACAGTGAGTGACAAGCCAAATGGTTTCCTGCACACCAGGAAACCATTTACAGTGCTTCCTCCAATTTTGCGAGATTATGGTCAACAAAAACCCTCGCAAAATAAAAATTCGCAAAATTCAAACAATTAAATATATGAAATAAAGGCAAATTGGTTGACATCACCCCAAGGTAAGCACTTTTTCCCACTCTTTCTCTCGACTCTACCTCTTAATTTTACGATGATAAATGAAACAAACACGAACTGATGTACTGTACAGTGATATTAATGAGATAACATCATAGGTAAGAAACATTTAAAAAAAAAATGCATTTACACTGATGTGAAGATTGGCTTGGTGTACAGGACTGGTGGCGGGGCGAGGCTTGGCTACTGTCGCCCCGCGGGGCCTAAGTCATCACTATCACTGTTGGCAGATATTTCCACATCTTGCTGTGTTTTTTCTGCCTCTCTCATGAGTCCTTCGAAGTCAGAATCGTCACTGGGGTCATCAGAATGAAAAAGGTTAGGGATGCTAGGATCGCTGGCTGCTTGGGGAGGGGTGGCAGGATGGCTGGTTGATGGGGCAGGGTCTCTTGGGGTTCTCATTAATATTGTGATTAGAGACTGCTTCTTCTTGTTAACCCCATCTCTGTGTAGGTCAGCATAAAAACGAAGGGCCTTGTCAACACCGTGGCATGCTTGCTGAGCCCTAAATTGTCACATTCGTTGTTCACGATGGTTTTTTTCAGCTGGTCAGTGATGGCGAGAATATTGGCCAGGTTATGCATCGTTAATTCTCGGCCGCTTCGCTTTTATGCTGACCTCCACAGAGATGGGGTTAACAAGAGGAAGCAGTCTCTAATCACAAAATTCAAGAGAACCCCAAGAGACCCTGCCTCATCGACCAGCTGTCCTGCCACCCCTCCCCAAGCAGCCAGTGATCCTAGCATCCCTAACCTTTTTCATTCTGATGACCCCAGTGACGATTCTGACTTCGAGGGATACATGAGAGAGGCAGAAAAAACACAGAAAGATGTGGAAATATCTGCTGACAGTGATAGTGATGACGTAGGCCCCGTGGGGCCACAGTAGCCAAGCCTCGCCCCGCCACCAGTCCTGTAAACCATGCCAGTCTTCACATCAGTGTAAATGCATTTTTTTTTTTTAAATGTTTCTTACCTATGATGTTTTCTTATTAATATTACTGTACAGTACATCAGTTCATGTTTGTTTCATTTATCATTGTAAAATTAAGAGGTAGAGTCGAGAGAAAGAGTGGGAAAAAGTGCTTACCTTGGGATGAAGCCGTCCAATTTGTAGTCAGCACTGCCTCACTCGCCACTGAACCTGATGTGTTTAAACCCCTTCCTTTTGAGGAACTGGCATAGCCACCCATTCGATGCCTTGAAAGGTTTTGTTGGAGGATTAATGGCTTTTTTAAGGCATGTTTGATAGAATATCTTTGCCTGCTCCCTTATATGGCGCCCATCTAATGCAACCCCGTCCTTTTCCGTTCTCTGAATGTAGTGAGCAAGATATCTTTCCATTTTTATTAGCACTTCTTTGTTGTCCACCTGCATTCTACCATCAGACTGAGCACTTCCATAGTTATTCGCTGCTTGCTTGATTTGTTCACTGTTCCTTAAAATCATTCTCACTGTCGATTCACCAACACCAAACTCCTGACCAATAGCAGAATTACCTTCACCTGCTTTTTTCCTTTCAATCATTTTCAGTTTGGTCTCCAAAATTATTTTCTTGTTCTTCTTACCCGTTGGCACCATGATAACACTCGTGCAAGGTTAGACTGCTGGGGTATTGCGAGGAGCACCACGAAATTGTGAGGGTCAGTGACCTTGGTTGGAAACAGGTGCAAACAAATGTGGCAGGGCGGCAGACCACTGAAGTAGGAGGCTCAGTATGCCCAATGAACCATGACGTCATTACTCGGGGTGGCAAAGTAGTGCGGGAAGACGACTCTCCCACCACTCGACCTCGCAAAGTGTGTGATCAGTCGCAAAGTTCATAAATGTTAAAAAATACATGACTTTTGGAAGTACCTCGCAAAATTGGTGAATCGCAAAGTTAAAGTTCGCAAAGTTGAAGGATGTACTGTACTATGCTGGGTGGTAACCTTATAACCAAATTTTGGTGCCTGGTGGTTGAATGGGTAACTACGGTGTTCCATTCGGATTGAGCAGGGGTGGTTGGGGTTCATTGCTCATGTAATGCCACTCAGGGATGAGTGAGGTTGGTCACTCTCCTCTTAAATGTCAGGACCAGCTTGCCTAGCCCTGGGCTCCTACGCTTCTCATGGGACAACATAGGATTGGATGATGAATGAATGAATGAATGAATTTCTTCCATCCCTTGTGTTGCTCCTTGATTTCCTTAACCCTTAGGATACGCAGTTCAATCGACAGAACTTCCCTGAAAACCTGTTTATGAAGCCAATTTTTTTTTATTCTTAAAGAAGTAAAAAGTTTTATGTCCAAGGTTGAGAGCTTTAATTGACACACCTTATGTTGCAAACTAGAGCATATTAGACCAACTGGTTCATGAGCTATATCCTGTCAAAGTTGAAAAAAGTTACCATTCCAGGTGGGGCAACTCCAGTTTTCTATGCACTCCCACCCTATCCCTCCCTCATTCCTCCCCTCCCATTACCTTCCTCACTAACTCTCATCAGCCCCCCCCCCCTTTTCCTCCCCTTCCCCCTCCCTCCCACCCCCACATTTCAGAATTTTCCAGTTTTTTTTTTTTTTAATAAAAACAATAGCATGCACAATAATTATGTCGGTGTTCTTCACACACTCCCAACACCCTTTTCCCCCCAGCACTTCTCCCCTCCACACCTTCCTTCCCCCTGTCCCCTTCCCTCACAGCTGTAAAACTCTACACCACAGAGAGAGTGACTTATCATATGCTTTGATAAACAAAGAGTACAAAGAAATACATCCAAACGATAAGCATATCCAAAAAACAACCTTTGGCAGGTACATAATTGTGCCAGTAGCATGCTTCCCCCCCCAAAAAAAAAAAAAAAAAAGGAAATTCATTAAAAAATATGAAAAACACACATTCAATGTTTCGTGCATCGGTGTTCAATTACACAAACAATAATCTGGTACTGAATGAAAACACGTGACATGAATAGTACCAATGACGTATAATAGTGTAGGTGGGGGGGGGGGGGGGGAAAGTGGACGGCATACTACGGGGGGTGGGGGGTAGGGGGGGGGGTGGGGTGGGCAGAGACCTGGAGGGGTGGGAAGTGGGTATAGAGGTGGGAGACAGACACCACAAGACAAAGAGGAAAGGCAAAGGGAGTACAGGGGTGTGGAGGGTGGGTAGGGGGGATATAATCCTCCCCAGGGAGACAGGGGGGGGAACCACGGTGGCGTGATGGAGGATGGTGGGGGAGGGGGAGGGTGGGAGCAGGAGGTGGTCAGAGGTGAGGGAGAGGGAGAGGGATCAAAGGTATTGGGGTAGATGAAGGTGGCGAGAGGGCAGTGGGGGAATCACCCCCCCCCACCATGGGTAGGGGCCCAGATCTTCCCCTCCTCCCTACTCAGGACTTAGTTCTCATTGGTTTGCATTGGTATACGTCACAATCGGGCCGAAGCCTAGTGTCCGCAGTTTTTTACAAAGGCTCCTCTATCAATCACATTTGGCATCTAGCGAAATTCTGGAAAAGGATCGATCGATCCTATTAGTACTTTCAGGGTTAGTGCGTTCGTCTTGCATCCTTGATTTTGATTTATGCTCATCTAGTTTACTTTTCATCCTGTCCCTTTCTTCTTCCAATCTCTTATTTTCCCTCTTGAGCTGTTTTATTTCATTTGAGGCAGATTCTTTACTCACATTTAATTCTGTAACTTCTCTTTCTTGTTCAGTACTGCATGTGCACACGTTTTCCAACTTACTCAACATTACTTTGATCTTTTTCTCCTGTTCTAAGGTTCGTTCCTGCAACTATAATTATTGACCATACCTTTTTTAACCCCTGGACATTCCTCTGTGCCATTTTCTCCACTCCTGCTACTCTTGTTTTGTTCAGTTTGTACTTCCTTTGCCCTTATCCTCATCGGAGAAGCCTGCAAATTCACTGTCACCAGCTGTAAACATTGAACTATCCCTTTCCACCATGATACAACCATACAGAAACTTTGTACTTCCACTGTGTCTTCTACTCTATTTTATGACCGAGACCTGCTTTTTTTTTTTTACCAATATCCGACGGGACTGCCACTCACGTATTCATTCACGTAATCACAATAGACTGGTCTCCTTTTCGTTGCTGATTGCACGATTATTTCCCCACGATCCACAAAGAGCTCCACCTCTGTCAGCAACCTGTGTGTGTGTGTGTGTGTATTTACCTATTTGCATTTACAGTAAACCCTTGATAAGCCGAACTATATGGGGCTCTACCCTGATTCGAATTACCGAATTTTCCAGCTTACCGAATTTTCACCCCCCCAAATTGCTAAATTACCGAATTATCATCCCCCAAAATTGCTAAGACAATATACCTATTACTTGTCCTTTCAACACTAAATTAAAGAAGCATATATAAATAAATTAGTTATGACAAAAAACAATATAGTGCATTTAATATACATTTAACCCCTTCAGTGCTGGGTGCATTTTCATTTTGTTCTTGCTGCCACCAGACAATTTTAGTCAGTGTAGGTTGGATCTGTGGAAGTGCATGGGGTTGGTACAGCCTTCGTTAGCCCCTTCAGTATGTGAGTCGAGTCCTGAGTGCCATAAAATCGGCTGGAGGAAGCGTAAATAAAGTAGAAATAGACGTCACAGTACTGAAGTGGTTAATTGGAAGGAAATCATTCACAGAGGCAGTACCGACTGTAGGTAACGTGTGATGGAGATGGATTTTCACCCCCCCCAAATTGCAGTAACAATACTTATTACCTGTCTTCATAACACTAAAGTAAAGGAGCATATACGGTGTATAAATTAATAAAGAAAGACAAAAAAGAAAGAATTCAGTGCACATAATTTGCCTTTCGTCAGAGGCAGAAGATCGTCGGCAATTTGTTTTGTTTTGGAGACGGAGGTGGTGGACGTGGTTTAACTCACACTTGAACGTAAATTCTAAAAAGTACCCAGTATTTATTTCACTCTATATTAAGAACTAAACTTAAATGTAATCACTATAATAGACTGCAGTGTAACACCTTTCATTAGAAGCAGTAGATTCTTCGGCAGTTTGTTTTGTTTTGGAGACAGAGGTGGTGGACGTGGTTGAGTTCATACTGTAACGTAAATTCTAAACAGTACCCAGTATTTATTTCACTCTATATTAAGAACTAAATTTAAATGTAATCACTGTAATTGTAAATGTGTACAAAGGGAAGGGTGATGCCCTGGAAAGGGGAAATTACAGAGGTATAAAGCTCTTAGATCAGATAATGAAAGTAATGGAGAGAGTTCTAGAAGGTATGATTAGAGAAAGAGTG
>JAGKTI010026691.1:0-13503 GCA_018397915.1 Birgus latro | reverse complement strand
TGTATAACCAACATGGAGGAGGAGGTGGGGGGTGGGGATTAATGGTATAAGTGATGATGATGAGGAGGTGGGGGGTGGGGATTAATGTTATAACTGATGAGGAGGAGGAGGGGGGAGGGGATTAATGGTATAACCGATGACGATGAGGAGGAGGTCGAGGGTGGGGATTAATGGTATAACTGACATCTCTAAAACTCCTACCATCAAGATCCTACCTATGATTCCTTGGGCCTCTGATGACAGAATCTGCTGCCGCTTCATATGGAAGCCCAAATAGCGTCGGTTTCCTGAAAGAACCACTCTCAGGTCAGCTAGGCCATCCCCAAGTGTTAGCTGGAGGTGTTTCCTGCTGCTCATTACTATCATCAAGTCACCATAGCTGTGAGGATAAAGCAATGTTAGGAATGTCTGTATCATATCTTAGTGTAGTAAATCCATTAAAAAATATCTTGACCATGTCATCATGCAATTAATCTACCACTAAAGTTCCATATCAATTCAAGAGGAGTAGGTGGTAAACCAGCACTAAAAGCACCACCTCCAATATCCAAGTGTTTACATGCACTGCTGAACCAAAAGATATGTAAATAAAATAATGACTTCTTGTTACTGTAAAAAAAATAAGAAACTCACATCAGACTAATGCCCTCCCTCCAAGTGGTGCTTCGATGACAGTTATAAATGTCGTCATCAACCGCAACTCTCTGGTTGCCAGAAGAGTTGTGAGGGGCACTGTACTTGTTATAATTGCTGTTATTTTTGCTAAATTTGTGAGTTAAGTTATTAATCATTTGTTTCTTTGTACGTCGACCTTTCTTCCTCTTTAGACTCCTGTCTTCTCTGTATTTGTATCTTCTCCCACTTCTCTTGTAGTATGGCCAAAGAGACTTAGTGATGGACTGAACCTGAAGGTATATGAAAAAAAAAAAAAATTATTCTGAAGAATATGAATCAACCAGTAACTTTCATTTTAATAAGCAAAGTGGAAAAACGTATAGAATTAATAATAAAAAGTATATTTTCTGTTCTACAGATACTGTACAACACTTTTCCTCCAACAATATAGAGTATATATTCTGTTAGGCCATAGAGCAGCTAATTATAACAGCAACTACAATCAGTCATCCAAGCAATTTTATCGCTCATTCATCGCTCATTTTTGAAGGCTCCAACATGCTTGCATGTGTCGGCCTTGGTCACCTAATGGCGGCTCTCCATGCTGCTCGATCTCTGGCAGCCTCCCTATTCAGTCCCTTAACCCTTAAGTCACATTTAATGACCTCATCCCATGTCTTTCTCGGTCTACCCCTCCCAACCCCTCCCCCAATATTAACACCTCTCACCCTCTGTACCCAATTATCCTCCCCCATCCTCTCCACATGTCCAAACCACCTCAGCCTGCCTCTCCTCATCACAACACCAATACACTCCAGTCCCATCCTACCTCTCAACTCTTCTATCGTAAGCCCAGCCCCCCCAGGCCTTGCACGCAGGGACGCACTGCACATCCACCTAATCATTGTCATTTCTGTACGTTTGAACCTGCGAATATCTTCTTCCTTTACTGCCCAGGTCTCACTACCATACAGCATCACACTCCTAACACATGCTGCATACAAAGACCCCTTAGCACGTAAGGAGAGTCCTCTCAATGTCAGGAGAGGCAACAGCTCCCTGAACTTCTTCCAACCACTTCTCACTCTAGCAACCGAGCTAACTCCAGCCCCACCTCCGGCACCTAACATGTCTCCCAAATAACAAAACTCCTCCACACACTCAAGAGACTCACCTGCAAGTTCAACCCTCTCACGCCTAACAATCTCCTCCTGCTCTCCCCGACACACCGCACACATGAAATCAGCATTATCTCGCAGTCTACCTCTAATACCACTACATCTCTTGTGCACCCACTTATCACAGACACTGCACAAGATGGAATTACTTCCCACACCTTTGTGGCAAACTGCACATGGCCACTCTCCCTCTCCTCTGATTGTACCGCCACCAACCCTAGATATCATCACTTTTGTTTTATCTGCATTTACCCTTAAGCCCTTGTGCCCCATACCATCTCTCCACTTCTTAAATCTTTCCTCAGCCTCCCCTTCATTCTCAGCAATCAGCACCAAATCATCAGCATACAACATCTCCCATGGGAGTCCATCTCTGAAGTCACGTGAGAGGGCTTCAAGCACCATGATAAACAACAAGGGACTCAAAACTGACCCCTGATGCACACCAACATTCACGGGAAACTCATCACTCAAAGCTCCATTCACCCTTACCTGAGTGTGAGCACCCACGTACATGGCCATAACCACCCTAACCAGCCACTCTTCCAACCCTAGCTTTCTCATTGCCCACTTCACCACCTCTCTAGGGACTCTGTCAAAGGCCTTTTCCAAATCAACAAAAACAAAATACAATTCCCTTTTCTTGCCAATATATTTTTCCTGAAGCTGTCGAACAATGAATATGGCATCAGTGGTCCCCCTGCCTGGCATAAACCCAAACTGCATCTCATTGATATTCACTCTTTCTCTAATCATACCTTCTAGAACTCTCTCCATTACTTTCATTATCTGATCTAAGAGCTTTATACCTCTGTAATTTCCCCTTTCCAGGGCATCACCCTTCCCTTTGTACACATTTACAATTACACTTTTCAGCCAATCATCTGGGACAACACACTCATATATAATCCTATTTATCAGGTCAGTGACTAACCTCACCCCAATATCTCCTGAGGCCTTCAACATTTCGGCAGTCAACCCAGACACACCTGCCGCCTTCCCCACCCGCATCCTGCCTATTGCCTCACTCACAGTAGCAGCGTCAATCAAAGGCCAAGGCCCAAACACTGGATCACCTGGCTCCAAACCTTCCCTATCCCAATCAAACTCCTCATTCAACAACCGACTATAATGCTCTCTCCATGCATCTTTAATATCCTCACTGTTTACCAGTACCCTTCCCTCATCATTCTTCACACACTGCTCGCCTACAATGTCCCGATTATCTCTCTTCATCTGATTTGCCACCCTAAAAACCATATTTTTCCTTCCTTCATGATTTAGATTATCAAGTAAAAGTCTCTGTGACTCAGACTTCGCCCTGTATACCTCTCTTCTAGCCCTGCGCTTGGCAGCCAAGTACTCCTCCCTGTTACCACCCTTCTTCCATTCCCGGAAAAGCCTTTTCTTCTCCTTAACTGCGGCTTCTACACTCTCATCCCACCACCAAGTTACTTTATGTCTTGGTGGGCCTCTTGTCCAACCGCATACTGCATCGGTAACTCTCAAGAGGTTGTTCTTAAGGGCTCCATACTGTTCATTAACGTCTCTATCTTCGGCTTCCTGTTCAGCCACCACTCTCCTCATCTCACTATAAAAGGCATCCCTTACTGATTGGTTTCTCAGCTTCCATATTTTCCTCCTAGGTACATATGTCCTCCTTCNCTTCTTCCAACCACTTCTCACTCTAGCAACCGAGCTAACTCCAGCCCCACCTCCGGCACCTAACATGTCTCCCAAATAACAAAACTCCTCCACACACTCAAGAGACTCACCTGCAAGTTCAACCCTCTCACGCCTAACAATCTCCTCCTGCTCTCCCCGACACACCGCACACATGAAATCAGCATTATCTCGCAGTCTACCTCTAATACCACTACATCTCTTGTGCACCCACTTATCACAGACACTGCACAAGATGGAATTACTTCCCACACCTTTGTGGCAAACTGCACATGGCCACTCTCCCTCTCCTCTGATTGTACCGCCACCAACCCTAGATATCATCACTTTTGTTTTATCTGCATTTACCCTTAAGCCCTTGTGCCCCATACCATCTCTCCACTTCTTAAATCTTTCCTCAGCCTCCCCTTCATTCTCAGCAATCAGCACCAAATCATCAGCATACAACATCTCCCATGGGAGTCCATCTCTGAAGTCACGTGAGAGGGCTTCAAGCACCATGATAAACAACAAGGGACTCAAAACTGACCCCTGATGCACACCAACATTCACGGGAAACTCATCACTCAAAGCTCCATTCACCCTTACCTGAGTGTGAGCACCCACGTACATGGCCATAACCACCCTAACCAGCCACTCTTCCAACCCTAGCTTTCTCATTGCCCACTTCACCACCTCTCTAGGGACTCTGTCAAAGGCCTTTTCCAAATCAACAAAAACAAAATACAATTCCCTTTTCTTGCCAATATATTTTTCCTGAAGCTGTCGAACAATGAATATGGCATCAGTGGTCCCCCTGCCTGGCATAAACCCAAACTGCATCTCATTGATATTCACTCTTTCTCTAATCATACCTTCTAGAACTCTCTCCATTACTTTCATTATCTGATCTAAGAGCTTTATACCTCTGTAATTTCCCCTTTCCAGGGCATCACCCTTCCCTTTGTACACATTTACAATTACACTTTTCAGCCAATCATCTGGGACAACACACTCATATATAATCCTATTTATCAGGTCAGTGACTAACCTCACCCCAATATCTCCTGAGGCCTTCAACATTTCGGCAGTCAACCCAGACACACCTGCCGCCTTCCCCACCCGCATCCTGCCTATTGCCTCACTCACAGTAGCAGCGTCAATCAAAGGCCAAGGCCCAAACACTGGATCACCTGGCTCCAAACCTTCCCTATCCCAATCAAACTCCTCATTCAACAACCGACTATAATGCTCTCTCCATGCATCTTTAATATCCTCACTGTTTACCAGTACCCTTCCCTCATCATTCTTCACACACTGCTCGCCTACAATGTCCCGATTATCTCTCTTCATCTGATTTGCCACCCTAAAAACCATATTTTTCCTTCCTTCATGATTTAGATTATCAAGTAAAAGTCTCTGTGACTCAGACTTCGCCCTGTATACCTCTCTTCTAGCCCTGCGCTTGGCAGCCAAGTACTCCTCCCTGTTACCACCCTTCTTCCATTCCCGGAAAAGCCTTTTCTTCTCCTTAACTGCGGCTTCTACACTCTCATCCCACCACCAAGTTACTTTATGTCTTGGTGGGGCTCTTGTCCAACCGCATACTGCATCGGTAACTCTCAAGAGGTTGTTCTTAAGGGCTCCATACTGTTCATTAACGTCTCTATCTTCGGCTTCCTGTTCAGCCACCACTCTCCTCATCTCACTATAAAAGGCATCCCTTACTGATTGGTTTCTCAGCTTCCATATTTTCCTCCTAGGTACATATGTCCTCCTTCTCATCCTTTGCGAGTCCCAAATTACTCTTCATTTAAAGTATGTCTATACATATGTTTTTGTACTATCATGTGAAGCAGTAGGATTTATATCTAGAGGGACTGTGATCATAACATGTAAGAGATCAATACACAACCAGAATTTTATTACTGGGTGTTAAGAGACCAGGTGCGTGACCAACTGGAAAATACGAATGTCATGAGGAATGAACAGTTCCATCTGGATAAACAAAAATTCTACCGTAGTGTATACAGGACTCTCTGGCATCTGCTAAACTCATATACCATGGTGGCCTAACATGACTTGTACAATCTTGTTCTACTGACTGATGCCACTACAATAGTCAGTGTACTGACACTGGATATGTGAAGGGACATAAATGATATACTCATAAACTGCTGTGAAAAAAAGGTCTGCAGAAGAAAATGCAGATATACTACTGGACACAGATGCAGCACTGTGCCGCAGCAATGTTGTTACTAAATCCAAATAGTCTCTGAGCAGTTAAGATACCAGAAAGTTGAAATATAAATATTTGCAATATATCAAAACCTATTTATTACCAGAGTTGTAAATGCACCACAGGAAGTATGTGTGACAGATGACCACTATACTCTCCTTCATTTTGAATTACACCAATTTAATGGCTGCACTATAGCATTCAAGCCTGTTTGGTTGGGACCTCCACGGCAGCTTTGCACCATTGACACCATCAGGCATGAACATGCATTTTTTTTTTTTTTTAATGTTTTTTGTCTTTGTTTTTGTTCAGTAGACACTCCTACAAAGGAACGATTTTACCAGTTTTATAACTTCCCGTCAACATTTAATGGGGCTGAAGAGCTAAAGGTAGAGAATACACTCCTAAAGTTTAAGCTGAATGTCTGCATTCAAATGATTTCAATGTTCACCACCACCTTTGGCTCTTCTCTCCTTTCACTGATCCATCCATATCCCTGACCTCCTTGGAGAAAGTTCCAATATGCTTGACCTTTTCCTTATAACTGATCCTTCTGCTTACGCTGTTAATCTTTTCTTTCTGTTGGGCTCCTCTGATCCCAACCTTATCATCTTAACCTGTCTCATTGCTCCAATAAGGCTTGCAGACCCTCCTAAGAAGTGCAGGTTGTGGCACTGACCATTTCTTACAAGTGATCCTTCTGCTTACACTGTTAATCTTTTCTTTCTGTTGGGCTCCTCTGATCACAAGCTTATCATCTTAACCTGTCTCATTGCTCCAGTAAGGCTTGCAGATCTTCCTTAGAAGTGCAGGTTGTGGCACTTTGGAGCTGCTGATTGGGAGGTCCTCAGGCAGACCTTCTTTAACTATCCCTGAAATGATTATTGCTTCCATGGCTGAGAGCCATCTGAGTGTGCCTTGCAGGTTACAGTGGTTATTCTCTTGGGCATGGATGCATACATTCCTTTCTCTTATCCTGTGACTAATGCAAAAAAGTTTAATCACACTTATTCTAACGCAGTCTAAAACAAGGAGAAAGCCAACAAAAGATACCAGAGCCAACCCACCCCAGAATCTCATCTCCCTTATGTTTCTGCATGGAATCATGTTAAATCTGTCCATTGGTCTGCTAAAAATAATTTCATACATATGCTTTGAACTCTCTGACTCAAATTCTTCCCCCTACTTCTGGCACCTTGCCAAAAATCTTTTTAACAACTTTACTTTATCATTCTTCCCTCCTCTTTTCTACTGTAATGGCTCTGTAGCTGTTTCTTTTATTGATAAAGCAGAGCTCTTTGCTGAGATTTTCTCCTCAAATTCCACCCTTAGATGATTCCAGTACAGTTTCTCATCCACTTCCTCTCCCCCTGACTTCCTCATGGCTAATAAAATTTCTTCAATTGATGTGCTTTCTGCCATCACAGGCCTCAATACTAACAAAGCATATGGGCCTGATGGGGTCCCTCCTGTTGTCCTCAAGAACTGTGCATCTGTGCTTATATCCTGACTAGGTAAACTGTTTCACCTTTGTCAACTTGTATATATCCTCCTTGCTGGACGTTTGCTCTCATTTAGCCAGTCCTTAAGATGGGTGACCATTCCCAGCCCTCTAACTGTTGTCCAATTATTTCAACACTCGGTATTTTTAAAGTTTTAAAATCTATTCTTAGAAAAAAAAATTTAAATCACCTTTCCTATCAGAGCCTTCTTTCTGATTATCAGTATGGGTTTGGCCAGGGATGCTCCACTGGCATTCTTTTCACCTTCCTGTCATCCTCCTTTTGAGACTCTGGCGAAAGTTTTGCCATTTCACCTGTTATTTCAAAGGGTTTCAATCAAGTCTGGCATTAATTTAATTTCCAAACTGCTCTCTTATGGTTTCCATCCTTCTTTCTGTCCCACAAACTCTAACTTCCTTTCTAACAGTTCGACTGCTGCTGTTGTAGATGGCCACTGTTCTTCTCCTTGAGCTATCAGTAGTGGTGTTCCTCAGGGCTCTATTCTATCACCAAATCTTGTCATTCTATTCATCAATGACCTAAGCTGTCCATCTAACCCTATCCACTCATGCACTGATGACTCCTCCCTTCGCCTTTCCAACCACTGCTTGCAGCATCCATCTCAGTAGTTACTTCAACAAACAAGGGATGGGGCTATGGCACACCTAATGTCTGACTTGGCTCATATCTCGAACTGGAGTAAAAGTAATCTTGTTGTTTTTAATGCATCAAAAACTCAGTTCTTACACCTTTCGTCCCATCAAAATCATCTGCAGGAGTAGCCTTTCATCATCTCTGAACATATTTATGGTTTCATTCTCTCATGGTTTATCTTGGAAAGTTCATATTACCACTCTTGTAAAATCTGCTTCTAAGGGAATAGGTGTGCTAAGAGGGATCCATTCCTTATTTACCCCAGCACAGTTGTTGACTTTAAACAAGGATCTTATTCACCTCTGTCTAGAATACAACTTCCATGTATGGGGAGACTTTTCACATAAAGCTCTTCTCAACAAGGCAAAGTCAAAGGCTTTACATCTCCTTAACTCTCCTCCTCTTATTGGCTCCCTTCAACCTCTGTCTCTTTGCCGCTCTGCTGCATCTTTATCTCTGTCGCTAATTCAATGGCCACTGTTCCTCTGAACTGTCTGGTTGAATCCCTCCACCACTACAGTGGGCGTGTAGCACCAATCTAGCAGCAAACTCTCATCCCTTTTCTGTCCAACTCTCTAATGCAAGAGTTAACCATTACTCCTAGTCCTTCCTATATGCAATGGGTCAACTCTGGAACTGTCTTCCTCTGTCTGTATTTCCTACTTCCTATGACCTCCAGTTTTTCAAATGCAATGTCAGGGCATCTTGAAATGAACAGCTCCTGAATTTGGCTCTCAGTTACCTTGTGTTTATTTTTTCTTGGGGGAAACACTCTTGCTGGCTTCTGGCCTTTGGTTCCTTGTTTCTTGCATTAAAAAAACAAACAAACAAAGCGTGGGAAGTTCCTGCCACATGGCTACATCTCTGGTGATGGATTGTCACTACACCAAACTTCCATACTGTAGCAAGCATGCTGTCACACTGCACTGTTCCTTGCTCTATTATTTGATTTTCTTTATGTGAATTTTGTGGTAACCTTACTCTCAGTGAAACAGCCACGGGGGGGGGGCATACGCTCCCCTACAAATCGCTGATGCTTCTCCAGATGCTCACCCACTCAACCCATGATTTGGGGGTCTCAGTGTACCAGGAAGTGAACAAGCAAGAACAAAATATATCAACATGGATGAATTAGTACGCAAATTATTGATTAATCACAATAATAGAAGAATTAAGCTTTTCTAAAACATATACATAAAAAGGACTGTATTGGTGCTGTGATAAGGAGGGGCAGATTGAGATGGTTTGGACCTGTGGAAAGGAGGAGGATGACAAAAGTGTGCAGAAGGTGAGAAGTGTGAACACTGGAGGTACAGCTTAAAAAGGCAGACTGAAAAAGACCTGGGGTGAAGTCATAAAGTGTGACCCCAGGGATAAAGGGTTTAATAAGGAAGCTATCAAAGATCAAGCAGCACGGAGAGCCGCCATGAAGTGACCAAGGCTGAGCTGACGCAAGAAAGCACGTTAGAGCCTTTAAAAATTAAATGAACACACACACACACACAGGACATTGACAGCAGAGGAGCTCCGTGCTAACTGTGGGGAAATAACGCTTAACCAGCCACGAAATGGAGGCCTGCCCATTGTAATTATGTGAACTGAGTGCGTACGTGGTGGTCCCGTCTGGATTTAGAGGGGGGAGGGGGGTGAAGCCAGAGGATTCGGTCAAATAGGAGTACAACAGAGTGGCAGTTTTTAAATTTTTGTAAGTACTGCATCATGGCAGAAGGAAATAGTCCACTATTTACATCCAATGAAAGTGAATTCACAGGATTCTCCAATGAAAACTGGAGCCACTGGAGCATTAAACTGAACCAAACAAGAGTAGCCAGTGTGGAGAAAGTGGCTAAGAGGAATACATGGGAATTACAACAGATATGGGCAGTAATTAGAGAGTTATATGAATGACCCTCAGAACAAGATAGAGAGATTAAGGTGTTGAAAAATAAGTTACAGCATCTGCTCATGCAGTGCTGTTTAAGAGAGAAAGAGGTAACAGAGTTAAAAGTGAGCAATGAATCAGCCACAAATGAAATAAAACACCTCAAGAGGAAAAATAAGAGGCTGGAAGAGGAAAGCGACATAATGAGAAGAAAACCTGACATGTATGAATCAAAAACAAGGATACATGATGAACACACCAGGGATATCAAGGATGAGCACAGGGGTGGAAGAAAATGCAGGAAGAAGGAAGAATAAATCTACAGGAGATTTTAGAACAGCAGAGAAAGGAAAACCAGGAAAAGGTGGAAAAGGAAGTGGTTAAAGTACTAAAAAGTAAAGAATCTTTAGTCAGGGATGTAGCAGATAAGAAAAAAAATGTGTGATAATTTCAGGATTGAAAGAAAAGCCTATGTTAGTAAGATCAGAAAGGGAAAGAGAAGAACTGAGAAGGGCTAAAGAGACAGTATCAATAGTTATGGAGGATGACAACAAAGCTCAAGAAGAGACTGACGAGGTGTTTAGGATGGGACAGTACGAGGATGGAGGGGCACGGCCATTAATAGTTAAGTTTTGGTCACAAGTCACAGTAAGTGAGATCATTAACAGAACATGGAAACTAGCCAACAAGGAGAGGTTCAAGAATGTTTGGATATGGAGAGATGCAAATGAGGAAGAAAGAGCTTAAAGGAGCTAGTCAAGGATGCTACGGAAAAAAAACAACCAGAGAATGGAGGAAGAGAGGACAGAGTTCTATTGGAAGTGGAGTTATGGATCAGAAACCAAGGAAGTAGTACCAACAGAGAGAGGAAGGGAGAAGAATGGAATAAAAAACAATGTAAAAAGACTGAAATTGGCATATGCTAATGTAATCTCGGCTAGGTTACAAATCAATGATTTCTTGAAGGTAAATGAGCCAGACACTGTGTGCTTTGTATAGACCAAGCTAAGGGAGGATATTGATATCCAAATGGGAGATGGCAAATACAAACTACAGTATGGAGAAGAGAGAAAAAAAAGAAAACAACAGGAAGAGGAGGAGAGATGATAGCAGTGAAGAACAGCATAAATGTGGATAATGTGGAACTGGGTGAAGGCTGGGCAGAAGTGATAAATATGAAACTAGAAACCAGAGGGAAAGGCAGGAGAGACATCACAGTAGCATATGTCCCCCCTAAGGCAAGGGAATGGAATGAGGCTGAATACCCGATATTGTCAGAAAATGGTTGACACCTACAAAAAGTGACGGAGAAAACAAAAATATCATCCCGGTGGGTGACTATTATTGTAAAGAGGTGAACTGGAAGGAATGGGACTCAGGAGATAATGAAGATTCATGGGGTAGTACACTGTTAAATACAGCAATGAACAATGTAATGACCCAGTGGGTCAAAAAAGAGACAAGATTTAGAGGTGATGATACACCAGGAAGACTAGATTTACTGCTCATCAAAGAACCTGATGTAATTGAATCTCTGAAAAATCTGTGTCCTATAGGAAAAAGTGATCATGCAGTGATGAGTTCCAAATGATAGATGGGAATGTGGTGCCAAAAGATAAGCTATACATGCATGGAAGATACAACTTTGGCAATGCAAACTTTGCAGGATTAAGGAAATTTTCTGAAGAGATGGACTGGAGAGAATTCAGAGAAAAAAGAGAGACACAAAAGAAGTGGGATAACTTTCTAGGCTTTTACAACTTGGGTGTGGAAAAATATGTTCCAAGAGTAAGTGGGAGAGAGAACTGTAAAAAGGACTGGTTCAACAGGTGTATGATAGTAAAAGGAGAAAGGGATACAGCATGCAACAAATGGAGAAAGAGGGGCAACAACAGAACAATGGAAGAATACAAAAGAACTAGAAATTAATATAAAAGAATCTGCAGAGAGGAAGAAACTTTAAAAAGAGGTACTGTATTCTATAACTGACAAATGTAAGGAGGAATCTAAAATGTTTTAAAGGTTTCTCAACGGCAAACTGAAACACAACGAAGGAATCAATAAGTAACATCTACAAAGATGCGGTAAAGCAAGCTGAAATAATGAACGAAAGTTTCCAATTGGTTTCCACTAAAGAAAGTGATTTTGTGGAGGGGAAGGGAGTGACTAGAAAAGCAGTGTTAAAAGATATAAAGTGGAGGTGCAGGAAGTGTATAAATTACAGGAAACTCAAGACAGGATTTCTAATTGGATACTAAAGGAATGCAGAGAACAAATGGTGGATAAGATTCATGGTTTAATTGTGTTCTCTGAAAGAAGGGAAAGAACCTCAGGAATGGAAGAGGGCCAATGTGGTACCAATTTCCCTTAATTATAGACCAGTGTCCCTGACCAGCATGGTCACAAAATTGAGAATCTTGACAGACAGGTGGATAAGCTACCTGGACCTGGAGAAGATGGACATTTTGGCAGAAAGTCGGTTTGGATTCAGAAATGGAGTGTCACATGTCTCCAATTTTTTTTAGTTTCTACTCAAGGGCGATTGACATGCTTCAGGGGAGAGATAGCTGCGTGGACTGTGTGTACTTAGATCTGGAGAAAGCCTTTGACAAGTTACCTGATAAGCAACTAATGTGGAAACTGGAGCACATGGGTGGACTGAACGGAAACCTCTTGGAGTGGATGAGAGACTTCATGAGACCAGCAGATGGGGACAGTAATAAAGAACAGGATGTCAGGGTGGAGGGCAGTAACAAGTGGAGTCCTGCAGGGCTCAGTGCTG
Source organism: Birgus latro (assembly GCA_018397915.1). NCBI lineage: Eukaryota > Metazoa > Arthropoda > Malacostraca > Decapoda > Coenobitidae > Birgus > Birgus latro. The sequence goes on along the minus strand of JAGKTI010026691.1, from coordinate 989 downwards.
GTGCCCGTAATGTTCCTGATTTACGTAAACAATATAGTGGATGGAATGAACAGTTATGCGAGTCTATTTGCAAACAATGCAAAGATCATGAGGAAAGTAGAAGTCGATGAGGATTGTAAAATGCTGCAAGAAGATCTCGACAGGATTTACGATTGCAGCCAGGTATGGAAAATGAAATTCAATGCAAAAAAATGCAAAATACTGTATTGGAAATGGGTAAAAGTGCAAAAAGGCCATCACAGAATTGCTCAATGAGAAAAGAACCAATCACAAAAGAGAGAGAAGAGAAGGACATGGCAGTGCTGGTCCAGGATAATTTGTCACCCCAAAAACACATTACCAAGACTGTCAGAGAGATATATCAGCTCTTGACAAACATAAGAGTGGCATTTCAATAAATGGACGAGGAGATGATGAAAAAAATTGATAGTGGCTACAATCCGCCCCAGGTTAGAATATGCAGCAATGGTGTGGTCCCCACATAAAAACAAAGATATAAACAACATCGACAGAATACAAACAGCGGCAACCAAGATGGTCCCTAGCCTGGCAGATCTGTCATACAAGGAAAGACTAGGAAAGCTGGGTCTGCCTTCCTTAAAAGAAAGAAGAGAGAGGGGCAACATGATTACAGTGTTCAGGGCCATGATGCGAGCAGAAAAAACTGACAGAGAAGATCTCTCTGTATGGGATGAGAGGGCAACAAGAGGACATGGCAGGAAACTGAACAAGACAAGCTGCTTGAACGATATCAAGAAATACAGTTTTCCACATAGATGCACTGACCTGTGGAACAGCCTGGTCAAATAGATCATCCAGTCCAAAAATTAAATGAGATTAAAGCAAAGTTTGACTGGTTAAGACATGGAGACGGGACCCCTCGAGCATAGCTCATTTCCTGTATATCACAACTAGGTAAAACACACACACACACACACATAGCTGAGGTGTCAGAGAACGCATTATCACCTCGCTCCACACTGGCCACC
>JAGKTI010026690.1:0-13503 GCA_018397915.1 Birgus latro | reverse complement strand
GGAATCGCCAAAATAGTCTTAATAGCAGTTATTATCAAATGTGATGTCATCTATATACCTCTTTTTTACTCATTTATTATAAATTTCACTGTGTATTTTTCCTTATCGTTCAACTGTCTTCTCCAACCCTTGCCCTAATATTCTCCTTGTTTCTTCCTTTTTTTCCTTACTTCTTTATATGTTTCATTTTCCTCTTTGTTTATTTGTCATTTCCCCTGGCGGCCTCCCCACAGACATGTTATATAGTTCAGGTGGGCGGCGTGTGTGTGATGACCAACGTTAGGAGGCCTGGCAATTTGTCTTGTCTTGTTGAACGCCTTGGGGACCTCACAGAAAAAAAAAACTATTCTACTCTTTATCTATCTACCTATCTATTTGCCTGCCTATAGAGGTTCAACGGATGTTATGTAAATTTGAAACGTAAGGGTGAATGTTACTATTAGAATAGAAGGAATTCCGAACACACGAGCGAAAACTCGAACGAAACTAGTGTACGAAAACGTAAGATGTAAATGTTAGAGGGAATGATGGTAGTAAAGCAATATCGAACCTGAAATGTGTTTTTGGACATGACTTGCGTTTCTTTCTCTTGAAACAGTCCTATAATCGGTATAAAACTATTTCCAATGCTATTGTACTCAATTTTTTATTGCTGATCATGTGCCTGGTGGAATGGCGTTTGATTTTGGAAGTGAAATTATGTTAAATGATTTGGACTAAAGGCACAAAAATACTGCCAACGCGTTGACAACATCTCAGTTCAAGATGTGTACCATTAGCTGAACTTAAAACTGCTGCAGATCGTTTCGCAGTCGGATCTAGAACTCCTGTTTGAAAGTGAAAATAAAAGATTTAAAAAAAAAAAGACAATGCTTGACTCGGCTTTTGCCCAAGTCTTACTAAACCACAACAAAGGACATGCAAGTGATTTTCTAGCCAATGCCATTGGAATCAGCCTGCCTGATGATTTAACTAATCTATTGAGGAAACATGATGAAGACATTGAGGGCGTAATCTCCTTTAAGAGACGAAAGAAAGGGACCCTTTCTGTGGGTCTGGTTAGCACTTAATGCAGCGCCAGAAAATGTTCTCGGTTAAAGACAGTTGTTGAGAGATCGGAAAGGGTTCATCGCTGGCACGAACAAAATCCAGTCACTGATACACTACCTCAGAAATGCCCCACCGTGAAGTTTACAAACCAGGAAACAACCAACTTTAGCAGCATAACATGCACAAGGCACACACTTCACTTATGAATCACGCAGTACATTACATCATTACATCAAGTACTGACTATCGCCTAGACGTCCGAGAAGTAATTTTGTCGCTCGTTACTTATAACATTTTTTTTTTACTTTTGTTTGCGTGTGTTCTTATTTTTTCTGATTTTTATTATTTTGGTGGTATAGCTATGATAATTTCAAAAGTTCTTATCCAGGAGATGAAAGTTTTCATAGCCACTGTCTTATTACAATAACAGGTTTGTGTGAAAAAAGATACATAGTGTATGTGATCATAGGCTTTTCGTCTCATCAGCTCCCCTCCTCTTACTGAATCTCTTCAACCTCTCTCTCTCTCTCTCTCTCTCTCTCTCTCTCTCTCTCTCTCACACACACACACACACACACACACACACACCACCTGTTTGTGGAGAGGTGGGGACAAGACGGGAGGTGCCGCAGGACAAAGAAAGGGAATTTCATATGTCGTAAGAAAATGGTCGGGTGTATAAACAGAGGGATACTCGTATGTCAGGGGAGGGTGTAGGGTTCTTGGAAGGGGTGGTCGCCAGGGTGAGGTGGATCCTGACCAGAATATCGAACATAGTAGTAGTGTCCCAACCAAGGGTCCATGGAAGAAATAAGGACATCCATAAATGCAAGCATTACATAGATTTATATTTTTGTTCAAATCGGAAATAACCAGAACTTTCAAGGTAAAGAATATTTGCATCGTCGCTGCTTTTTACAGCCGCCATACGGATAAACCAGCTAATTTGCATTTTCATTTACTTCACATAATCACAGAGGTGCTTGTATTTAGTTAGCCGGTAATACAGTAGAAAGGTGATTAATGCATGATCATTAAGCAACTGTACCATTAACTGAGTAATGATTCTGCTGTTATGTCATTAACTGTCAGCGAGTAACGATGATTGCCTGCTGATAATTTTTGTTTTTAGGCTTACAGAGTCTGGGTATAAATACTTATTGTGCTAACTAAGTACTGATGCAGTACTACATATAGAAATCCAACATCGATTATAGCTTTTGAGTTTGAATTTGAACTGAATAATTTTTTTATAGTGTATTTCATTAATACATAACATTTTTTTGTTATATATGGATAATTAGAGAGTGGTAGTTTATCTTACTTATACTGCACAAAGCTGTAAATAATACTTTAGTCATGTATTGTTCTGTCAAAGTGTAAAAGAAACTCGAGTTTATTGAATTGGAAGTGCCGTGGGCATTTAATTTAACTTCACTTTAAAGGGAATGACAGTGCAGGGCTTGTGACCTAAAATGTATATAATATTCTTATTCGAAGCAATGGTTACTACGCTCTTTTCACCTTGACTTCACCCAGACTTAAGAAATTTTGCAAATTATTACACGGAGGTCAGTGACAGAAACAGACAGCTCAAATCTTTCCATGGCACTTCTTCGTGACTAACATCTTATTTTAATTGTACTCGACTGTTAAACCTCAAAAGTTAAGATGGATAAGTGTCAGTTGTGGTCCAAGTTAAAGTGAAAAGGGTATAGCAGTTTACTATCCCAGTTCGGTTTGCATTTTGTGAGAATAAGACTGAAAAGGGTAAAAAAAAAAAAAAAACGGAATCGCTAAGATCCCCCCTTTCCTTGTCCCACTTTCATGATTTCCTGTAGTTCAAACATATTTTCTGAAAAGTTAATTCTTTATCATAATACCACAGTATGAGTAACTTATTGTAATATCGTATTGTTATTCACAGATGATTACACTAACACACTCAGCACTGATTTAGTTGGGCAGTGGGTAGAAGTTGTCTCGTGAATGACAGATTACCTGCATAAACTTGAGCTCAACGCCTCGGACCTGACAGAGACCAAAATATAGTTCAGTATTATCAGCATTGTCCTCGTTACTGGCTCTTGTTGTTGTTGCTGCCTGAATTGGCTGAGCAGCTCATCGACCTCAGCTTTTTTAGAGGGTTGCGTTGTTTTCTAGAGTGTGAAAAAAATCTATATTATTTTCATTGTTTAGCAGCTATAAATAGGCCTATCCTAACAGTAGAGTAAAATATGTGTAATTAAAATGAGTAAGTAAATTATTTCTATAATTGCGTTTTTATACATTCTTGAATACACAACACCCTGGGCAACGATAGTGGTAAATATATTGTACAAGTTGCTTAGCTTGTGGCATTGTTGCTCAGAAGGATACATTCGTAATATATCAGTATACTTTAAATGCTTTTGATGTATGTTTTGTCTTCGAAGTTTGTAGTACACGAAGGAATATTGCAGATTTTACTAGAAAACGGCAAATTCTTTTATTTTCCTCAAGAGTGTTTTCAGTGAGAAAGTGAATGTAAATATTTGTATATTTTCAGCCAATTATAAAACTGAGAGTCTCAAGACGCAGATGACGAAAACAATAGGGGTACTTTGTTCAGGATAGAAATTATTTTTACTCCTTCCCTCACCACTCAGAATCTTATCCCCATCGTCACTCACACACTGATAACCTCGTTTCATTGTGTATGTGTAAAAAGAGAGCATCTAAGGCTAAAAGTTTATAAAGAGTTTAATATCAAAAGAATTATGAGCAAAGAAAAGGCAGAATTCAGGAACCGTTATTTACAAGATGCTTTCATGCATTGCGTAAAATAGCAAAAAGAAAAAAAATGTCATAATCAGTGGGAAAGACGGAAAGGACAAGGCAGTTCCTATTATGACTAACTGCAACACGAAAGAATTTGAGTGTCAGAAAAATATTGTGGTAGCTCTGTTGCTACATTTGGTCGGGCTTACGGACTCCAACTCGCAAAAAGGAATCTTATATTTCTCAAAGTTAGCAAGATTTTGCCTGATATCTGAAAGTTCTTGATACCCAGTCAGAATTAACCCTTTCAAAGTTATACCTGGTGGCAGAATAAATGACATGTGTGCTGTCGATGGGCTATAACTAAAACTGACACCACTTATGACGTTCCTTTTGGAAAGCCACCTCCGTCGTTTGAAATTAGGAATAGATTAAGCACTGTACACCTTGTTAACAGTGAACTGGAGCTTTACCGTCTGGTGCAGAGTTTTGTGCAGTCTGTGAACGTTATGTCTTTAAAGTAATTGCGTCTAAGAACTAAGTGAAGGAGACTCTCAGCATAGGCTGCTGGCTAATAGAGAGACAACACCATCTCAATCTCAGGTTAGAAAGAGGATCAGGATGCTTGATGAAGGACGATGGAAGGCTAATGCAATGATAAGGTTGTCAGGTCAACTGTCAATTTGTCAAAAATACCCAGAGATAATCACACAACACTGTTTCAAGTGCATCACCATTAACGAAATGCAGTGACCCATAGTGAGATGTGGCATGTTCAAATCTGCTTCCTCACAAAAGCTTGTAACCGATAAAAAATTAAATGACATCTGGCAAATTAACATAACTCTCATGATGAAAAATAGACATGCTTGCTCGCACATGTGTGTGTGTGTGTGTGTGTGTGTGTGTGTGTGTGTGTGTGTGTCAATCAGAGAGTGGGAGTAGCGGGTCTCTACCAACGTTTTTGGGGGGTCCCTGGCCATAAAGTTTGAGGACCAGTGACCTGGATAACAATATAGACGACACAAAGACACCACGTAAAGCTGCATCCCACTCCCTACAGCACACTGTGCCACACTCACCGATATTCTAACAACTAAGATAACTGCACGTCGTCTAAGGAATGTTAGACATTTGGTTCGCCAGTTCGAATTAGTCGTGTATCACCATAATGTAATTTCATCAAGCAAAATAATCAGGATATTTACGATATTTACTTATAACAGCGTTCCCTTTTCTGATTACTTATCATAAGGGTTTTCTGTCCGATCCCTGAAAATATTGCGGAGTCCATCTTTAAAAAATTCTCTCAGTTCCCTTTTCTCACCATGTTCTAGGTTACCATTCAGAATAGAAGACAGGCAAGTTTGTCAAGGAAGAAAGAGGAGAATCTGAGGCAGAAAGTATGCTTAAAAAGAGAAGGTAGCTTAGGCTGACAGGCAGAAGGTGAGGAAGGCAGGCCAAGATGTTAACGGTGAGGGAAACAAGACAGGTTAGGGTGGAAACAAGAGTGAATAACAGATATTTTAGTTTGCAAGTGAAATAGAAAGCAGGAGGGAAAGGACAGCAAGTTAAGGTGGGAGGCAAGAGGGAAGGAATGTGACTAGGAGGAAAGAAAGCAGAAGAGGAATGAAGTCAAGGATGGAGGCAGGATAGCAGGAAGCCTACTAGTTTAGCATATATAAGGCAAGCAAAGTGGCTGAGGCGGTATGCAGGATTGATTGATTGAATGAATGAATGAAGGAAGGGATGCTAGACTATCTTGCAAGTACAAGGGCAAAATATGAAAGATATAATTATTTTAAAGTTAGGCAGGAGAAGAGGGAAGAGCGGTAGAGTAGCATGACACTGAAAGGCAGGTCTCAGCGAAAGTGATACAAGGCATTGCTTAGGTGCCAGTTATACAGGGGAAAGGGATGAGATAGTAATAGGGAAGGGAGCTGGATATATGTTACATGGGAAGAATGATTGTAATAACTTAAAACTATATTACGTGGTGAGAGTGTGGTATGCTAGTCGTATTCATTTATCAGAGGCTAATGGGAAGTGCAAGTCCAGTTAGAGGCGCTCCTTTTTTCAGCTATCATACACAGATCGAATAATTTTTCAGTGTTCTTCTTTTCTCTACGAAACAAAGCACACATATGATAGTTGCACATACTCCAATCATACCTACTACCCCAACACATCCCAGAAGGTGTCCTTTGATTGTGGACACACCCCTCACACGCACCCCAGACATATACCACACACAACTCAGATACCCATCACATGCACCTCATACGCACCCCGTACACGCCGTAGACATAGACCAAACACACCACCAATACATCTCACCCGACACACCCCGATATGAGTGACTCTCATAATACTTTAGGGTTCCAATTTGCCAAACTTCATCCTTAAAAACTGTACAGTGATTTAGTGAGTGAGTGACTGAGTGTGTGACACATTTAGGGGCTCACGCTAGGTCTCAAGGCTCGTGTAAACGCGACAAAAATATCTCTAAATTTGATATACCTACCCAGAATACTATAGAACAGGTGGAATTGGGTTATTAAACCTCAGAAAGAAGTGCTACAATGTACCATAAGCCAAAAAGGGTATCTTAAAACAAACAGCCCTGCAAGTAACTCTGATGTAGGTAGCTTTTAGGTATGTCCCTACAGGTTAGGGATATCTTCCCATAAAAGATATCATTCGCTAATTTGAGATCATGTACTGGCACTGGCAGAGTGGATAAAGTCGAAGCGTCTACTGACTCCAGAAAGTAAATAGCCTTAACCACAGAGGGCCCTGTATTTTGACAACTATAGATATCATGTGAGGTTATAGTGATGTAAGGAACTTCAGTTAGTTGATATGGTGAGACTGTCGCGGTTACATGACGTGAACGAGCATCTGCAACTATGTATTTACCAGGCACTAACTCAAAGGCTGGGTTGAAGTCTTGGATAATAACTGACCATCGCACTACATGTCTGGAAAAATTTCTTCCTTTGAATAAGTCACAAAGTGGGGCATGATCTGTTTGAATATGCACTGAATATCCGTAGATTGTGTCTCTGAAATAACTGGGAGACCAAACAACTGCTAAAGCCTCCCAATCAGTAACACTGTAGTTACACTCAGGAGCACGACTCGTATACGCTATTACATGTTTCTTCTTTGCATGATCCACTTGCATCAATACTGCACCTAGGCCTACCACCAGATGCATGCATCTGCAGATGCACACAGAAGAAAAGTTTTCTTATACTAATGGAATGCCAAGACAGGAACATTAATAAGTGCTGCCTTCAGTGTTTCAAAGGTATGAGACTTGTCATTAGTACAAACAAAAGGTTCATTTTTCTTAAGTAATTTAGCAAGTGGGAAGGCAATCTGTGTATAACCTTGAATCAATTGCTGTAAGTAACCACCCAATCCAAGGAAATTCCTTACATCATCAGTAGCCTACTGGTAAGCTATGGGGAGTTAGAAACTCCTTTAACCCCTCCCATCCGGCAGATGTTGTCGCGAGCGCTCCCCCCAACCGGGCATTCCCGAGAAAAATCGGGAAAATCATCTATTTTTAAATCTTCATATCTCAGTTAATACTTACCCAAATAAAACAAACAAGGTGTCACATTACTCAGCAATCCTTCGACTTCAAGCTGATTGCATCAGATGGTCCGTGAAGTGCGTGTAGGGAGAGTGAGTGGGGAATGAGGGCAATTTTTGTTGTTTTTCTGCCGGTGTCTGTATGCATGGCGGAGGTTCGGTAACACAACTAAGGCTTACACTAGCCCTCCACAATAATAACACGTCGATAACACTTCCAGGAGACCAAAATCCACTACAAACACTGTTTACGTGAATATTTTCCCATACTCGTTTGTACTTGATGCAGGTAGGCCGGTCACCATAGCAACAACCTTGAACTCAGGCTTCATACTTCCACCACACTGCCATCCCGCCTTACGGACAGATGAACACTCTCTCTCTCTCTCTCTCTCTCTCTCTCTCTCACACACACACACACACACACACACACACACACACACACACACACATACACACACACACAGAGACTCAAATGTATGTTTGGATAGCAATCTCGCTCGATTCTGGCACCTGAGCAAGTAGAAGTCTGGGTATTACAACTACTAGAAATAATACTATTATTACTAGAAGTACAACTACCACTAAAACAACTACTACTAATACTACAACAACCACTACCACAATGACTACTATCACAGCTACCACTACAACAACTACTACTAATACTACAACTATCACTACCACAACTACTACTGTTACAACAACTACTACTATTGCTACCATACCTACAACACATACTAATACTACTACTACCACTACAGGTACTACTGATAAAATAAATAAATAAATAGAAAATACTGTGAACAAAATAACCGTAGTTATTTACGTACTGACCATAACCGGAAATACTTACACTATGACTTTCTCTTTCCTTTGAGTTATACTGTTTCATCATAAGAAATATGTATAAACAAACATCTTCAAAATAAAATAAGGCAGCGACTTTATCATGAAACAAACTTTCTGCTTCCATTATTTACATAAATATTCGCTATTCTATCTATCTATCTATTTACCTAGGCTGCTTCCCCCAAGGAAAGGGTGGTAGCCAAGACAAGACGACACACTCCCAATTTACGCATCCACTCAAAAACATTCATTAGCATCTTAGCCCCAAAGGGGTTTGGAACAGATCCTCACCGCACCACACCACACGAGGGTCAACTGCGCAGTGCAATCTGTGACATCCGCAGCAGGGCCTGACAGCAAAGCTGGTTTACCCCTGCTGCATCATAATGGACCCATCCCCTTACCAGCACCTGATCAGGCAAAATGCGGGAGAATATCCCCTCAGGGTTGCATCATCATTTATTCATTCACAATTTCTTTCCATTCATTTCTATCATCCACAGCCACTCTTCCTTGCTCAACAGACCTCCATCTCACATCCAACTCTCTCTTCACACTGTCCATCCATCCTATTCGTGGTCTTCCTCTCAGCCTTACACCACTCACATCCGATCTAGTTATTTTTCTCACAAATCGCTCATTATCCATTCTCCCCATGTGCCCAAACCATCGCAACACCCTCTGTTCAACTCGATCAGCCATATCCCGAACAATTCCAGTTCTCCTTCGCACTTCATCATTTCTCACTCGATCCATAAGCGTCACCCCACACATACTCCTCAGACACCTCATCTCCATTAGATTCAAACTTTTCCTTTCTGCTACACCCACATTCCATGTTTCAGCCCCATATAATGCAGTCAGTACCACAATACCCTCATACAGCCTTCTCTTTACATCCATTCTAAGCGAACGACATCTAATCACTTTTTTCATTCCTCCCAGCACCTTTCCTACTTCATTCATTCTAAACTTCACTTCTGCAACTATTCTTCCATCCACAGCAACATGTGACCCTAAATACTTAAAACACTCTACCTCCTCAAGCTACTCACTATTCAAAACTATATTCATCCTTCTACCATCTGCCAACCTCGGACACTTCATCACTTTACTCTTACTCTCATTTACTTTCAATTTCCTCCTTTCACACACCCTTCCAAACTCCTCTACGAACTGTCTCAAGCTCTCCCCTGAATCAGCCACCAGTGCAGTATCATCCGCAAACAGCAGCTGCTTCAGCTTCCACTCTCTACCATCAACATTCACCAGACTCAGTCCATGACCCAGCACTCTTCCATTCACCTCCCAATCACTCACAGAATTTCCCACTCTTTCACATGTTCTGCTATTTACATAAAAACTTTTCATTCCTTTTACTAACCTGCATTCAAGCCCATACAATCTTAAAACAGTCCACAAAGCCTCCCTATCAATTCTGTCATATGCTTTCTCTCAATCCATGAATGCCAAAAACACATCCTTACCCTTTGCTAAATACTTTTCACACACCTGCCTCACAGCAAACACCTGATCCACACATCCCCTCCTTCTCCTAAAGCCACACTGCTCATCACCAATCACTCCCTCTCTACTCTCTGTATCTCTCTTAATTAACGCTCTACCATAAACCTTACATACAACACTTAACAGACTTATACCTCTAAAGCTAGTACATTCATGCTTATCACCCTTACCTTTATACAACGGGACCATACAAGCACTTGTCCAGTCAAATGGCACCATACCTTGCACAAAGCACACATTCAACAATCTTGCTAACCAGTCAACAATAGTCGCTCCACCACCTTTCAAGCATTCCACAGCACATCCATCCATACCTGCAGCTTTCCCTGTTTTCATCTCCTTTACTGCCTCTTGCACTTCCCCCATCGTGATAGAGAATCATTCAACTCTCCCAACACATTTCTTCCTTGCATCCTTCCGTCTGCCACAATTCAGCCTTCCTTTCCCCCTCTACATTTAACAATCTTTCAAAATACTCCGCCCATCTCTTCCTTACTGCATCCATCTCAATTAACATACTTCTCTCCTCTGCTTTTACTCGCTCTTCGCACCCCTTTTCACCTCCTTCCAAAACATTTTCTTATTCTGTTGAAAATTCGCAGTCAACTGCCTACACCACCTCTCATCTGCTGCCACTTTAGCATCACGCACAGCGCTTCTCGCCCTATTCCTCTTTTCCTCATACCTCTCATATGACATCTCATCTTCCTCTGCAGCCACACTTCATTTGCACATCTCTTCTCAGCCACAGCCATACTTACTTCCTCACACCACAATTCACTTCCTTTTCTTACATCACCACCCACTCATCTCACACAACACACCTCTTCAGCATGCCCCACCACAGCATTCTTAAACAACTGGCATTCCTCCTCCACACTGCCATTCTCCTGATCTTTCACTGTGATCCACTCATCTTTCACTTTCTCGTGGTACTCTATCATTTATATATATGCAGAGCAGTAAAATCATTTGTTCTATTTACACAAAAAACAACATACCGGTATGTACAGAACTAACTTATGCATAATACCCAGACTCCTACCACTTGGTCTTTGAGTGGAAAGCGAAGAAGCAGTTAGTGCAAAGTCCCACCTCACATTCAGCACACCACCACTTCGTCATATGGCGTTGCTGTGGCCGGCGCGTTGAATTTGCGCAAACATAGCACCACCAGAAAGCTTCCTTGCCTGCAGATGTGGGAGGTTGTACGAGTATGTCCATGAAATGTCTGCTGAGTTAGTCCCTGCACTGCAGGTGGTCAGGCAGTTGCTTCACACTGTGCCTCCATTTCACAGGAGGATATCTGTCCATACCTCTCCAGAAGGCAGTAAATTACATCCTTCTCGAGCTGTCTGAGGGATGTGCTGGTCTGTGTAACTTCCTTGTACAGAATGAAGGCATTCAATACACATATATCCAGTATATGTAGGAATGCCTTCTTGTACCATTTACAACACCTCCTCTGACAGTCAATAGTGCTGATCTGCATGCATTATTAATTGACAAGACGCATGTTTGCATTATAGTCTATAACAGCATCAGGCTTGAAGACTGTCTGCCTCGTTCTCCTATTGACTTTGCCTGTCAATCAACCTACCTTCATGGACCGTGGGGAAGGACATTCACCTTTCTCTTATCGTGCCAGTAAATTGCTAGGAGTTTACCTGATGTCAAGGTCCTGCACTACCCCTTCACAGTGCCTTTGGGAAAGGGTGGCCAATGCTTCTTCTTTGCACGGACAGTGCCACACAATCCAATTTGGTATTTTTGCACGTACTTTGCAAGACCTGGTGCTGTGTAATAGTTATCGGTGTACAAGATAAGGTCGCGACCGAAGTACCTGTCCATCAGCCGCTTGACAACTGAACCAGAAAAGCCATGCGGATCGTCCTTCGACAACACCGCATCACTCACGGTGTACACAATAAAATCCAACATATACCCAGTCTTCCGATCACACAATACAAAGAACTTGATTCCGAAACCATGAATCTTTGACCGAAAATGCTGAATGAAGGCAAGACGTCCCCTGAACAAAACAAGTGACTTGTCATTGAAAATCTTCTGGAATGGTCTGATAAAAGATAGAAAATTTTTCCTTCATCATCTCCAGAATCGAGCGAATCTTCCACACGCTATCATTTGGATATGGGCCCATTGGTAGAGAAATGCAGGTAACGCAAGATGTCAAGGTAGTGGTCCCGTGGCATGTACTTACCAAATACTGGGGTTGCAGCAATATCGTTAATGAGCCAATAGTCATGTACGTATATCGTGTTTCAGAATATGAGGCATCATCACTGTCATTGCTACCCAAACATACATTTCACTAACATTCGTTGCACTCCAATCTTTCATCTTCACACTCTCTCTCAGGCGCGAGGTCTCAGCCCAACTGCAGCAGAATTCCCTGAAACTGTTCACTTTGACTATGAACTCAATCACTGCTGTAGTGAAAAAGGCAAGGAAGATATCAACTGTAGAAGAAGCTCTGTTACATGGAAATTCTGGCTGCACACCTGCAATTACATTATGAAACACAGGTACCTCGGGCTGAAACCCCGTACCTTGCTCCCAGGCAAAAGTTTCAAACTTACCAGTCCTAGGTTCCTGCCTACTCTTGCGTGCACATGGCCTGCCCCATGCCCTGCCACGGCCCCTATCGTGGCGGCGTGGTGGTGACTCCTCTGACTCACCACTAGATGAGGCAGGTGATGATGCTGGTGACAGTGATTGTGGTGGTGAAAGGCATCGGTGGCCACATGCCTGCCAGTGTGCAGCTGCACCAACATAGCCAGATGTGCTGGGTTGTGGTGATAAGGTAAGTGGTGACACAGGCTGGCGTGGCGAGCCACATGGTGAGGCAGGCTGGCAAGGTGAGCCACATTGTAAGGCAGGATTGTGTAGCGAGCCACATGGTGAGGCAGGCCATCGTGGTGGGACATGTGGTGAGGAAGGCCAGCATGATGAGGCACGTAGTGAGGCAGGCCGGTGTGATGAAGCATGTAAGGAGGCAGGCTGGCGTAGTGAGGCATGTAATGAGGCAGGCTGGCATGGTGAAGTTTGTGGTGATGAAGGAACTGATGTAGAACGTGTGGGTGAAAGTGGTGATGATGTTGGCTGGGTGGAAATTTCCACTGTCGGCCTACCTGGTACATCCCACAGCCTGCAGCTTTTCCTTCTCCAACCACCCTCAATCTCCTCCCATCCTTCACTCCCTCCCTCCCCTTCCACCTTCTCCACTGAGCATACATCACCCTTTGCTGGATCATCAGCAACATCTGACTCCTCATCATCAGAAAAGGCTGATGACCGTACAGAGGGAAAATATCACTGCACAGTGGAGAATTCATGGTCACTCTCCTTCTCTGATGCGTACCTCTTCATATTCAGCATGGTGATATCACTTCCTCAGAGGAAGAGTCACTTTCTCCACTCACTGTTGGCAATATTGGCAGATCTAACTCTCTCCCTATTACACTATCACTTAGGTCTTTCTTTTAGGGCCTTTCGACTTCATTGGTGTCGAAGTTGGTGGTCGCGGGCAGTCATCCGAGGGTCCGGACACAGGAATACCTATTTCCATAGGTCTATCCATCAGGGAGGTAAGTAGGCAACTGGAACGTGACTGGGATGCGTGCGGGTGGGGTACCAGTGGATGCGTGTGGTGGAAATAACCAGCTGAGTATTCAAACAATAGCTTGAATT
>JAGKTI010026689.1:0-13503 GCA_018397915.1 Birgus latro | reverse complement strand
ACCAACACCATAATATGTAAAGCAGCCCCAAGCCATGAGTGAGGCTGGGTATTTAACAAACTTGGAAGTGTACTTAGGATCCAGGGGGTCACTGCCTGGTTTGCGGTACACTCGTGATGAAGGGGTACCAGTGACAGTAAATGTTGACTCATCACTCCAAAGCACAGTTTTCCATTGCTCCTCACTCCAGGCAAGATATTTCTTACAAAAATTTACTCTCTTTTTCTTCTGAAGTGCAGTTAGCAGTGGTTTTTTACAAGCACAAAAACTCCTGTAGCCCAGATCGTCATGCAACAGCTGCTGCACACTTCTGACAGACACATCTGCCAGCAACTGTGGGTTCTTTTCTTTTAAATCCCGTGCTGTTAGCCTTGGATCCTTGCTAACTTGCCTTGAGATCAGCTGACGGGTCTTGAAGGTTGTCTTACGAGGTCTCCCAGGCTTGGGAAGTGGAGTGGGAGGAATGGCCTCCCCACTGTCCTTCAACCGCTTCACCAGTCTCTGCACTGTCCTCAGTCTAACACCATCTGATATGCAATAAATGGGAGTTTGTGGCCAGCTTTGTATAAAGTAATCACTTCCACACGTTTGTCCTTGCTTGTGGTTACTGTAGGCATGATGAGAATGTGGTAGGTAACCAAATAACTGTGTTATTTGAGTCAAAACATGCCCTCGTGGTGAATCACACACAGAGACAATCCTCCTCCTGTGGCTGCCCAAACATTACTGAACCTGCTCCTGTGGTGCCAAACCTATCAAGCAGGGTTGCCAGCTCCCGTTGAAAAAGAGTCAGCTCATTTCGCATCACAGGGGAGGGTAGTATTGACCCTACTTCACTTAACGCGAAAAAGAATGACGTCGGCAAAAAAAAGTCAATACTTTCCGAGCCTACTGTATACTGCCTAATTTATATATAATATATAATATGTATATAAAGAGCTTGCATTCCTAGTAGTGCCTGGGTTAAGCATATGCGAGTAAAAAAAAAAAAAAAATCTGTCTTGAATAACTGCTTGACCCCAGATGATGTTCTTTTCAGTTTACTCAACCAAACTATGCTATTCAGCTAAGCAAAGGCCTCTTGTATTGAAGGGGTTAAATTAAGGCTTTAACTGACCCCTCCAGTTTGGAATGTCTATCCTGAGTTGAATGAAACTGTCAACAGATGGCAAGAGTAAAATGAAAAAGGTATCCACAGGCTCAGCAGGTTAATAACAAACTTTGAATATATGATGATGATGAAGTAACTGTACCCCGTATCATTCCTTAAGCTGCACCTGGGCTGTGAATTATTCTGGTTTGATGATGACCGTGTTAAAGAGAAGAGAAATGAAGTGTAAGCTGGACATATCCTGATGTCCTAATTTCCTTTTTTTCCTCATTTTTAATACTGCCTCTAGTTCCTGAAATGGGTCTACATGAAAATAATGAATGCTTTAGTTCAGGTCTGTAACAGCTGGAACATTAATTCAAAATATCAGAGAGAGAATATGGAGAGTATAAGAAATGTCTGTCCGTGGGATGCTAATGTACTTAGAAAGGCTAATGATATGGTGTGCCAAATACATCTTACTGTACTTGCCTCAGAAGGCAAAGCAGAATACATGGCTACGTACAGGACAGGCAATTAAAACTTCAGTACAGTCCATTTCAAATCAGAACTACACCCAGTCACAGCTCACACCTTTTCACACCTGCCCACACTTCCTCACTCTAACTCCATCACTCGTAACTATAATTTTAATCTGAAATGAACTACAGTGACAGATGATTCAGTTATAGTGAGGGACTATGGATTTTAAAATAATGCAAATACTGTATGGCTTCATCTAAAAGACACAAGGAAGAGTATTATACGATGGTAAAATGTTCAGGGAAAAATACATAAGTCAGTGAAGATATAAGTCCAACAGGATACCAAGATGAGAAGGAGCAAAGCAGATTAATGGCATGATGTGAGATGTGTATGGTCAGGTTTGAGCAGACATGGGTAGAGTAAAGAGAGAAGTACTTTGACAATGAATGCTAAGCGGTGAAGCAGAATGAAGGACTACGACTGTAACAGATCAAGTGCATATACAATAATGAATGGCAAGACTTGAATGTAATAGTAATGTGACATCTTTTTTTTAAGTTCTTATTATCATGTCTGGCTGCTTGGAGAGGACTGAGAATGAGAGACTGACCAGAAGGGTGTATTTAACCGAGGTGAAGGGGGAAACCAAGGATGAGATGGAGGGATAGAGTGGAGAGATATATCAGAAGGTGTGTGTGAATTGGAGGGAGGGCAGGGTGATGTGGGGGCAGTTTATCTGTGGCCATCCCTCATGGGAATAAGGCATTTAGATATGCATACACAGACTGTTTACATCAACATATTTAATCTGGTAAAGTGAATGGGTTAATGAAGGCCACGCTATATCTGATACCTTCAGTGTGAAAAACCTTTGCTAAACTTAATCAGTCAGTCTGAAAGTCTATCTGTCTATCTATTGCTGGATGCCTCAATCCAGTAAAGGGTGGCCACAAACAAATCACCTCCATGTTGCCCTGTCCAGTGCCACTTCACTACCTTGTTCTCATTTCACACTTCCCTCTCTCATATACCTTTCACCCTCTAGCTCATCCTCAGCCTCCCCCTCCCTGAGAGTAACAGCTATAAAAAAAAAAAAAAAGATGACATCACAGGCTTCACAAGGTCAACGTTCCAAAACCCGTCCAGTCTCGATCGGCTTTTTACCCAGCCTACCCCCAGGTCCCGACCGATTTTCAGCTTTTTGTTTTTTGGCTGAAACCTTAGGTTTTTGGTGAGAAACATTGAAAATTCATAGAGAAATCACGATCCTGAGGTAAAAAAATGTTGATACAGGTGTCACTCAACCTTACATTTTCCTTCTTTTTCAGGGTACCTGGCTAAGAAAACGAACTATGGAAGGGCTGACTAATTCAAGCCACTTTAAATTACGTATTTATTTCATTTATTTGGTACGAATTAATGTGCAGTAAAAGTCTATATTGGTTTTCACACAAAAATATAGCCGTTTATAAGCACTGTTCACTCACCCAAAACCCCAGTATATGGCACCTTCCTTTACAACATTACCACCTCATCACTTCTGTTTGTTTCTACCTCTAACTTCTTTGTTTCTTTGTCCTCCACCTCAGGAATCACTTTCACCGTGAATTTCGTCACTGGAGAGACCGTGGGGCAACATACCTTTACTGGCTAGGTTGCTGCTAACAGGTGAATTGCCCAGTGTGGGGGGGAAGGGGAGGGAAGGGGGTTAGGTAGAGCCAGGCAGTGTCCCCGCTTGACAGCAGGTAGAGGAAGGTCTTCCACATATGCCAACCAAGAATCACCCACAAATGTTGAAAAATGTGCACACAATGGGCCTTGCAAATGCGTGACGTATGATGCACATCGTTGGGTCTGTCCGCAGAAAAAAGTAGCGACGTGCATCGTACGTCGGTGGGACTTGGCGGGTTAAACTTCCAAGTTTCGTTTTTTGAAGGCTGCAACATGCTTGCATGCGTCGGCCTTTTTTTTTTTTCTTTTTGGATTGGAGCGTGTAACATTTTATGACCGGATGCCCTTCCTGATGTCTACCAATGACCCTTGGGTGGATTCGATCCTCCGACCCTACGGCCAGAGCGGAGCGCTCTAACCCACTGAGCTGACCTTCTCATGGATGGCAATAAGTTCTGCCTTTGTGCCTTCATCCATATTCTCTACATCCAGAGATTCCACCCACCCCTGTAAACAAAATAACATTAATAACACTAATGGCACCAAACAGTGGGGAAGAGAAAGAATGTTCACAATATAAAAGCACACAATATAAGTATCAGAATCATCATTTCATTTCGTTTCATTTTTGAAGGCTCCAACATGCTTGCATGCGTCAGCCTTGGTCACCTAATGGCGGCTCTCCATGCTGCTCAATCTCTGGCAGCCTCCCTGTTCACTCCCTTAACCCTGAGGTCACACTCAATGACCACTACCCATGTCATTCTCAGTCTACCCCTCACAACCCCTCCCCCAATATTAACACTTCTCACCTTCTGCACCCAATTATCATCCCCCATCCTCTCCGCATGCCCAAACCATCTAAGCCAGGGGTGGCCAACCTATGGCGCGTGCGCCAAACGTGGCACATTGCATGATTAGAAGTGGCACATTGCATCCCTGTGATAATAACAAAGTAAGCCTACTCATTATTTTTAGTGATTTTCTTATTTCGTGCACATCCTTTTTACCAAATGTTATCTTCCTTCATATTAATCTGCTTTCAGTTAAAAATTTGCTTAATTAATCAAACTAGGAAAGATGGAATTTCGTACTGCAATTGTCCCGTAACTGTTCAATACACATATCATACTTGTGTGACGGTGAAGTGCCAGGCGTCTGCCCCAGCAGTGAGTCACCACCGTTTTTGCCAGTTTACAACTGAAGCTCGGTCCGGTACGGTACGAAGTTGTGCTCTGTTTTTCATTTGCGAACATTTGCAGTATTGTACTTTTCAAAAATTAAGCCTTGTTTTTATATTTCAGTTACCCATCACAGACTCACAGTGCAAAAGAAAATGAGCAAAAGAAAGGCAGAAAGTGACAGTAAGCGTGAATTCAATGAACAGTGGGAAAATGAGTTGTTATTTATAGCGGGTCCATCAGGAAAACCATTGTGCATTATTTGTGAAAACACACTTTCACAGAATAGAAGACATGATCTTAACAGACACTATAAAACTCAGCATCAGACTGAAATTGAAGGAAAACTGAAGCTCGTGCTTGGGTCTGAGTTACGGAAAGAATACTGTATGTGACTAAGAAAAAGGAAGAAATCAGAAGAAAGACAAAATGTATTTACTAAAGGAAGTTGTGAAAGTTTGGCGATGACAGAAGCCTCCTATGAAATTGCTTTAGCGCTGGCCCCCCCCCAAAAAAAAGAAAGCTTTCTCTGATGGAGAAGAAATTGTTAAGCCTTGTCTCCTTATATTTGCAAGACATCTTGGTGATAAAAGTACTGAAAGGAAAGCAGATAAAATTGCTCTGTCAAAGCAGGCTGTTACGAGACGTACCGAGGAACTCTCTCATGATGTGTCTCAGCAATTGAAAGACCTTGTCCATTATTGTACTTTCTATTCGTTAGCACTGGACGAATCAACTGACATGTGATGTAGCCCAGTTCAGCATATTTGTACGAGGAATTGATGATAATTTCAGTGTCTTTGAAGAACTTCTCAGTCTCGAGTCGCTTCATGAAAAAACAAGAGGATCAGACATATTTGACAAAGTAAAATCATGCCTGGAAAATTTACAAATAGATTCTAGTAAACTCATCAGTGTGTGTACTGACAAAGCCCCATCAATGATCGGTAGAGTTGCTGGGACTACCACTTTGCTTGAGAACTTTTTAAATCGTCCTCTTCAACTTTAACTTTGCAGCATAATATGTTACCAGTTCTGAAATGTGTGAATAAAATTAGAGTAAGAGCATTAAACAGACGAGAATTCAGAGAATATTGTGAAATGTTAGATTTGTAATATGGCGACCTTATCCTTCATTGTGAGGTGCGCTGGCATTCTAGAGGACAGGTGCTGAATAGGTTTTGGAAACTGAAAAATACTGTTCATGACTTTCTTGAAGAGAAAAATGAGCTACCCGAGGAAAGAGCCCTTTTATGTGATAACAACTGGCTATTTGATTTGGCATTTTTAGTTGATGCTGCCAGTCATCTCAATGATCTAAACTTGAAACTGCAGGGCAAGAGCAAATTGTTTCCAAGCTTAGTAAATGAAATCAATCCGTTCAAGATGAAGTTAAAACTGTTCATCTCCCAGTTGCAAAATGAGGATTTGAGCCAATTTCCAAACTTAAAAAAACAGAGTGAATGTGCTGCTGATAATGACAATTTGGCAAAATATACAGAAAAAATTAAGTTACTGCAAGAGTCATTTCAAAGTCGTTTTCATGATTTTGCTAAAGAAGAAGACTGCATGCTAGCTTTTATAAACCCATTTTCACTTAGTGAACAAAAAATAATGAAGATGCCAAGTAACATACAAATGGAACTTATTGACTTGAAAACAAATTCATCACTGAAAATGAAATTTGATGAGCTTTCCTCAGTCCCAAATGCCTCTGACATGATCAAGTTCTGGTGATCATTGCCCTGTGAAAATTTCCCAGAACTAAGAAAATTTGCCCAGAGTTTTATATGTCGTTTTGGAACGACATATAGATGTGAACAAGCATTTTCAGCCATGACACTGATTAAAAGCAAAACGAGGTCGCGACTGACTGATTCAAATTTGAAGAATACACTGCTGCTCTCAGTGACAAATTTAACTCCAAACATTGAAAAACTGGCTAAATCAAAAAGACCTCAGAAGTCTCATTAAGGTACATAAAGTTGATCAGCTTTATCAAATATTGTTTTGTTGTTTTTTACTTAATATCTTTATGATGTAAAAAAATATATAAATACATATATATAATTTCTACAAGAAGTAGAGGGGGGGGGGGGGGGGTACAAGAAATTTATGGCGCATCTGAAACCGTATGTTAAAAAGTTGACGCATGGTATGTAAAAGGTTGGCCACCCCTGATCTAAGCCTACCTCTCCTCATCACAACACCAATACACTCCAGTCCCTCCTCTCAACTATTCGATCATAAACCCAGCCCCCCCCAGGCCTCACACACAGGGACGCACTGCACATCCACCTAATCATTGTCATTTCTGTACGTTTAAGCATGCAAATATCCTCTTCCTTTACTGCCCAGTCTCACTACCATACAGCATCACACTCCTAACACATGCTGCATACAAAGACCCCTTAGCACGTAAGGAGAGTCCTCTCAATGTCAGGAGAGGCAACAGCTCCCTGAACTTCTTCCAACCACTTCTCACCCTAGCAACCGAGCTAACTCCAGTCCAACCTCCGGCACATAACATGTCTCCCAAATAACAAAACTCATTTCTCCACACACTCAAAAGACTCACCAGCAAATTCAGTCCTTTCACACCTAACAATCTCCACCCGCTCTCCCAGACAGACCACATACATAAAATCAGCATTATCTCGCAGTCTACCTCTGATACCACTACATCTCTTGTGCACCCATCTATCACAAACACTACACAAGATGGAATTACTTCCCATACCTTTGTGGCAAACTGCACATGGCCACTCTCCCTCTCCTCTGATTGTACCGCCACCAACCCTAGATATCATAACTTTTGTTTTATCTGCATTTACCCTTAAGCCCTTGTACCCCATACCATCTCTCCATTTCTTAAATCTTTCCTCCGCCTCCTTTTCATTCTCTGCAATCAACACCAAATCATCAGCATACAACATCTCCCATGGGAGTCCATCTCTGAAGTCACATGAGAGGGCTTCAAGTACCATGATAAACAACAAGGGACTCAAAACTGACCCCTGATGCACACCAACATTCACGGAAAACTCATCACTCAAAGCTCCATTCACTCTTACCTGGGTGCGAGCACCCACATACATGGCCATAACCACCCTAACCAGCCACTCTTCCAACCCTAGCTTTCTCATTGCCCACTTCACCACCTCTCTAGGGACTCTGTCAAAGGCCTTTCCCAAATCAACAAAAACAAAATACAATTCCCCTTTCTTTCCAATATATTTCTCCTGAAGCTGTTGAACAATGAATATGGCATCAGCGGTCCCCCTGCCTGGCATAAACCCAAACTGCATCTCATCAGTATTCACTCTTTCTCTAATCATACCTTCTAGAACTCTCTCTATATTCAGGGAAAATAGCCAGAAGGCAGAATCTACAACTTTTTTCCAATAACTTGCTAAAATACTATCTGGCTACATACAGAGGCAACAAGTAACCTTCAAGCAACAGCAGCTGAGATACAAATGGGCAAGTTTACAAATATACTGGTATCTCACTTCATTCCCTATTCCCTCAAAGGAGATGGTTGGCTGCAGGAGAATAGTATCTTCAGCCTGCAGTCCAACCAGGCTGTTTCAGAGAAGCCTGGGCTTGCAACAACAAAAAGAACTATGGACTTTTATAAAAAAAAAAAAAAAATCTATCTACCTATATATCATCCAATCCTATGTCGCCCCACAGAGGTGCATAGGAGCCCGGGGCTAGGCAAGTTGGTCCTGATATTTACGATGACAGTGACCAGCCTCACTCATCCCTGAGTGGCATTATGTGAGCAATAAACCCCAACCACCCCTTGGATATAAACCTTCACCGGCTCAATCCGACTGGAGCGCCGTAATTACCCACTAAACCACCAAGTGCCAAAATTTGGTTATATGGTTACCACCCAGTGTAGTAAATGGTTTCCTGGTGTACAGGAAACCATTTGGCTTGTCACTCAGTGTAGAGTCATCCACAGGCAGAAGGACGAGGAAAGAATGAAGGAAAGAAAGACCGAAGAGGGAGTGCAAAGTCACCTGTAGGCAGAAGGACAAGGAAAGAATGAAGGAAAGAAAGATAGAAGAGGATTGAAGGAAAGAAGGATGGAGGAGAGGAAAGAGCAGACACCCGAGAGCAGCACTACATCGAGTGAGTGGACGGTGAGCGCCCCCACCTACCACAACTTGTATAAAAATAAAAAAAAGGAAAGGAAAATTTACTGCCTAATAAGGATTTAGTTGTTGCTACTGTTGCTGGTGTAACTAGGTAGCTAACCAAGTGGATCACCCACCTCGATGCCAATTTTAGGACTGGTGACGAGTGAGACCTGTAGTGGCGACCCCCACAGGGAAATTGCAATCTCCCCCATATTAGGATGGCGCTTGACGGTACCTGGGGGTAGAAGCCTGTAAGGGTTGAACTTGGGGTAATGAAGAGTGAGGATGTGTAATTTGCTGGGATGCCCTGGTTGGATGGAGTTGCTGCAGCTTTCTGGGGATTAGGGGTAAGTACAGTTTGTTTTCATATGACAGAAACTGAGCCATTTCCACAACTTGAATGCTAAGTTGTGGATGCATACAATTCCACAAGCCATTAAGAGTTCAATGAGCCAACATTCACACAGAGATATTTTTCACCCAGTGTTCATCCTCTACTCTCTCTATACGTCCAAACCACACCAATATTGTCCTACATATCACATGAATAATGATGAATAAAATATAAAATGAACAGTACCAATGAAACTACAACAGGGAATAATGTAAAAGAGGCAACAATAACATTACTATAAGGCATGATAATATTATTCACCTGTATTTATTTACTGGGGCACTGTACCCTGGCAGAGGAAAGTGGTGGCAGCATGTTGTTGGTCTGGCTGATACCCAACATTTTCCGTTGTCTGGTGCGGCGCATGCCTGCAAAACATCAACTCACTCAATATATACTGTACTGTAGAGTACCGAACACCCAACGAAAAGAGCACCACAGTTATCAGTGTAAATTCTCCATGCCACAATTTAACACCACAGATGATGGATATTATACTGCATAATGCTCACTGCTTTTATTAAAACTAGTAACCCTGCTGCAGTGTAGTATATTGCTTGCTAGAGTACCACTGACATTCAGTTTTATCCAAAGAATGGTAAGTACATACAGTACAGTACTGTATGTTGCTACACACCTTGGTACATGTCACGGATGTATTCCATATTTTTATTTATATATTTATTTTTCATACAATTAATCCTGTAAAATGGGTAAGACCAGCAAATAAGCTTCCCATTCATATGCTGTAATTTTAATACATTACTTTGGGCATTAAAAAAAAAAAAAGACTGTTAAAAGGGTCCATCCATCCACCATCCAATCCAGTGTCACCCCAAAGAGGAGCGTAGGAGCCCGGGGTTAGGTAAGTTTGTCCTGACATTTAAGATAAGAGTGACCAGCCTCACTCATCCCTGAGTGGCATTACATGACCAATAGGATGATGATGATGCCCAAAACAGCAGGTGCAGTGGCCAGTCTTGCATATGCTGGTTAGCTTATCTCTGGCTGCCCCCAAGGGTTAGCGAATCAGGGTTATGATGATGATGATGACTGTCCATAGATACACAGACTCACAACATGCCTTCACCTGGATCACCAGTAGGAGCTGACCAGATGTTAATGATGATGATGACAATTACGATAATGATGAATGACTACAAATACACACACGCGTTCAGCCTGATTGCAAGTGGGAACCTCAAAGATGTATTTATAGAAAACCAGTGTTCACGTGATCTCAAAAGCTGTATCCCTGTTTGCTTTCCTAGTGGCATCATCCATACTGCCACAGCTGACCATGAGGGCCAGTGGAAGGTAGAAAAAGGCATAGAAAATAGCAGGATGGATGATAAGACACAGAAAATGTGGAGGAAAGAAGACACAAATTAGGAGGAAGAAAGAAGACAAAGACAGAAAAGAAACAGAGAGGAACACTGATGAGAGTTCGAAAACCTCCAAAAACAACAATCATACCTTCAGCCTGATCGCCAGTGGGAGCTTTGAGAATGTAGCCATATACAAGCAGTGTTCGTATGGTGTCTGAGGCAGTATCCCTGTTGGCCTTCTTAATGGCATCATCCATGTTGCTATAGCTGACGAGGTGGGGTGAGCAGTGCATGTCTGGATCTTCATTAAGTCTGTATGTCCAACCCTGCTGGATGCGTTCACTGGCTCAGATGTTGTGCGTGTTCTCTGCTAGCTGGTCCACAAGTTCAAGTTTTGATGTTAGACTCACCTGTAATACATAATGAGAGATGTAGCAGGTAACATGGAAGGGAGAAACAAACAGAATTTAATGGCCACATGTTGTGTGCATTTTCTGCTACCTGATCTACTAATTTGTCAGGCTTGGATATCAAACTTTGTTGTAACTCCTTCCCTCCATCCTCCCTCTCCTCTCTCCCTCCCTCTCTTCTTTCCTCCATCTCTCCTCTCTCCACAAGCTCTTCTCTACTCTGGAAAACTTTTAATGATTCACGCACACTCAACCCTGTGGCCTCTGCATTGTTGTGGGCAGGGGGGCTATGAAGGAAAGAGAGAGAGAGAGAGAGAGAGAGAGAGAGAGAGAGAGAGAGAGAGAGAGAGAGAGAGAGAGAGAGAGAGAGAGAGAGTCTCTCACAAACTCAACAATGACACAGAATGGAGACGATTGTTCAAACTTTTTCTGCAAATAACATTACCTGGTCTAATTATAACTTTATCTACCTGGAGGGCAAGAAAAAACACACACACATGCATACGTACACATGCATTCACGCATTTATAAAACTACACACACCAGGCACTCCATGGACGAACTGCAAAGGCACCACAATCAAAATAGAAAAAATGGAGGACAGAATATGGTATTTTGGACACATGGTGCCATCCCACTTCCCACAGGGAGGGCTTCATATCACTTTTATGATGCTATTCCATGGAGGATCTCCAAAGGTGTCATAAAAAAAAAAAAAAACTATATAACCTTATTTTTCATGGCTTATTAATCCTGCAAAGTACTGCAGTATGGTTTCAATTTTGACAACACATCCTATACTGTTATGCTTGATACAGGCTGTCTGTGTGTGCATGCTTTAACTCCTCCTAGGCTATTTGATGGATCTGAATGAAACTTACGGGTGAGTTCGGCTTGTTACTAGGAAGGTTTTCCTTGATATAAAATTATGCAACTAATTATAGGGGGTTGGCAACCCTCATCAAGTTAATTCTCTGAAATAGTGAAAAGAGAGCAGATATGACTCTGATTTTAGTATACGTTGTACAATCCATAATACAATATTTGGGAAGTGTGACCCCCTAAAACAAATAACTCAAAGTCAAATGGCCACCCCTTACGGGATTATAGTGTTGGGCAATAGATAGATAGATAGACAGTGACCCCCTCCACTGATTCTTGGGGGTCAGCTGCCCTCCCAAAAATAAAAATGATCAGAACTAGGGGAAAGTGAGCCCACAAATTTCAATGAAATTTTTCAAGTCAGTTTGCCTGGTACCTTGATAATGTCTTCCACTATACTGTACAATGTTTTCCACCATCACTTGTACGGGAACTCAGACCCCTTACCAAAATAAATACAGTACTCTAAAATGTAGTGAATGGACAACAGATATGGCTTTGATATCTTGGCACAAGTCGCATGAGACTCTCATCTGTAATGCGATACTGTATTTGGGAGGCATGATCCCCAAGTAATTCTTGCGGGGGGGGTGTCAACCCCCCCAAAAAACAGAAACTATCAGAAATAGGAGTATGATTTGAATAAAACTTCCCAGGTGAGTCTGACTGGTTACTCCGAAGGTCTTCCACTATATGCACTTTTCCAACCGTGATTTTGAGGTGGGCCAGTGCCATCCTCACCAAATCTAACATTCTCAGAAATGGTGAAAGGAGGGCAGATATTAATATGACATCTCAGTACATGCCAGAATGACCCATTATCTCTTTGTTAGTATTCTTTGTCAGTGGGTTATTTCTTACTGCATGTTTAATATAATGTATTTGTAAGGTTTCCATTTATGCATTTGGGTTCTCAGTAGAAGCTGTGAGTAAACAGAGAAACCCTCAGTGCTAGGATTTTGGGTTAGCATGAAAAATTTAAAAAAGGTAATTGAGTTTGTTACAGGTTAATGTTTTGTTCTGTGTCGTGTACAGTATTAAGAGAGTCTTAATATCAATATCTACCTCCATCTTTCATTCCTTCCATCCTCTTCTGTCTTTCTTTCTTCATTCTTTCCTCTGCCTCCTGCCTGTAGGTGACTCTACACTGAGTGACAAGCCAAATGGTTTCCAGTACACCAGGAAACCATTTACTATGCTGGGTGGTAACCATATAACCAAATTTTGGCACCTGGTGGTTTAGTGGGTAATTAAGGTGTTCTAATCAGACTGAGCCTGTGTAGGTTTATATTCAAGGGGTGGTTGGGGTTTATTGCTCACGTACTCCCACTCAGGGATGAGTGAGGCTGGTCAGTCTCATCTTAAATGTCAGAACCAACTTGCCTAGCCCCGGGCTCCTGAACTCCTCATGGGGCAATGTAGGATTGGATGATGAGTGAATGAAAATATGGCCAGTTCATGAGACCCTGTTTGCATATTAGGATGATTTGTTGGTTTGATGAACCAACCCACCCAGCAACATAGTTGATGTGGTGGGCAAGGTTCATGAAATCAGGGACACATACAGACAGTCCCCCGTAGGAGACAAAACTGTATGTCCCAGAGCTGCTTTGTCCCTAACTTTGAGACGTCGAAGCTTTGCCTGGAGTCCCCACCATGATCAGAATTGTGCTTTCTGCATACTGTATCTATATTTGTATATATACTTCTTAGCAAAGTAATCGAAAAGAACAAAGGTGGACTCGTTTCTCTCCACCACCACACCTAGTCTCTCACATAAGAACTTGACAGTACATACAGTGCAAAGAACTCTCATCCATAATGCAATGTATGTTTGGAAAGCATGACCCCAAATGATTTGGGGAGTCATCCCCCTTCCCTAAAATAAAAATGATCAGAAACATGGGATC
>JAGKTI010026688.1:0-13503 GCA_018397915.1 Birgus latro | reverse complement strand
TGGACGTCCTTCCTCAGCTACCTCAACCCTATCCACCGGACGGCCAAAGCTGAGCTATACCACCTCCAGTCACAGGGTCGTGACTTCATTACCGAGGAGGGTGGTGAAATACAGGAGTTAGGGGTTGGAGCCACAAACCACACGGCAGCCAGGGCAGACGACACCAGCACCCCCAACCCCCCCAGTAGCACCGGGGGACTACCATCGACACAGCGTGGCTGGGAACAGGAACGGCTTACCTGTGTAACTTCCCGGCGCCCCTCTTGCGCCCAGGTGGTGGCCTGGAAAGGTAGCAGTCACCGGCACCTAGTCTCCGGCCGGAGCGCAGCTCACCAGGTAAGGGGTGGAGTTTATAACTCCAAGCAACACCGTGGTATCGGCCATAGTCGTACTGGGTATGGGGCAGAACCGACCACAGTCCGTTCCCCAGTTGCTTCCCCGCCACAGGGCCGCGACACGGATGCGTGTCGGTCGGGCAGGACTGGCCACAAGTCGTCTGCCTCCTGTCGGCGTTCCCCCCAGAGCGGCACCGCAGTATCGGCCACAAGCCATACTGGGCACGAGGCAGGATCGACCATTGTCCGTCCCTCAGCTGCTAGTGTTCCTAGCTCTCCGGCACAGGCCATAGCCATCCCAGAGCTCACCTCCTGCGCCCTCTCGACATCGGCCACAAGTCACGTCGGGCCAGAGGTAAGGCAGGCCATTAGCCGCCAGGAAGCTATCCTCCCCTGTGCAAACTCAGGCGTCGGCCACAAGTTACACCAGGCCGGGGTAGCGCAGGGCACTAGCCGCCCGGAAGGTATCCTCCTCCCGGCCACTCAGGCATCGGCCACAAGTCACGCCAGGCCAGAAAAAGAGCAGGCCACTAGCTGCAAGGAAGCTATCCTCCCCTGTGCAAACTCAGGCGTCAGCCACAAGTCACGCCAGGCCGGGGTAGAGCAGGCCACTAGCTGCCCGGAAGCTATCCTTCCCTGTGCCCCTCAGACGTCAGCCACAAGTCACGTCGGGCCAGGTGTAAAGCCGGCCACAGTCCGCTTCTCCCCTACAGGAGGACCAGCAGCCGGAGAGGACCCTACACCCGAGGCGTGGCAAGGTCTTACCCAACACCTTGGTTCCCTACGACTCCACCAGGGTGAACAGCTGCCGGACCAGAGCCCCCACAGACCTCGCACCCGACGACGGGCCCTGTCCACTACTCCCCCGGCCCGAGGTTCCCGTGAGGTGACCCTGTCGGCGCCGCCGGCATCTGGCAGTTGCCGCAGCCCAGGCGCCCCAGGTTCCAGTACCCTGGGTCCCCTGTTGCCCCAGGAGTTGCCCCGAACACCAGGGCACAACCTACCAGTGGGCGAGGTCTCCCGAAGTCGCTCCCAGGCCTGATGTCAGGCCCGTCTCCTTGCTCTCTTTGGGCCGAGCCCCTAGCCCCACGGCCACTTGAGGGGCCCTGCCCAGGAACGCGCCACTCTGCCCCTTTTTTCCTCCGGACGGAGGAATCAACCTGGGCCCACCAGTGGTAACCAAGTGAGTGGACTATATGTATATGTGCGTGTACTCTTAGACCCAGATATTGCGTGCATCAACGGATATACCACGAGTGATCCCCTACAGTGTATTCTCAAATTTAAGTGACCAGGAACCCAGAATATAAGACTGGACGTGCCCAATAGACAGAACGTGGCCTGACCTATATCTCAGAGGTAGAGTCCCGCCATCTTGGACAGTCTTTGCGACCATCAGGAAATACCCATTGTGTTGTTGTGCCCTTCCTTTGTGTTTATGCTCTCCCTCCCCTGTGTTCAGTTAAATATTCACCCAGCCCTGTGTCCCGACACGTTTAGTCAGGATATACTAAAATATCGCAGTTCCCCTTGCTAGTGATCTCTACGGGCAACCCTACCTGAGATAGACTTCCGGCCACCAGGTACCTGAAATACAAGTGTAACGTAACTTATATATGGTGCCGTCCAGTGCTATACGGGTTTTAGAGATTGTAGTAAAATCATTCCTGTGTCCTGAATTGTAAATATGTTGTATGTGCCATGAGTGTCGGGTTAATAGTACCATACCTCAACCATAAGGTATAGTGACAGACAGCATTTGTTTAGTGTTAATTTACCCCCGGCCAACCCATTGTAATGTTTTGTGATGTATCGTTGTTCTTTGTGAAATGTCTGGAATACATGTGTAATATTTACTGCCTTGTTTTTGTGTCCAGTCCTACTCTTTGGAGTTACCTCCCGGTCTAGAATAGGGACCCGCTTTAGCCTGCGTATTTGAGAGCGAGAAACCGACCCACAAATACGTAGCATAACAATTATGTACTTCACTTAATTGACTTACAAGTTGATTGTAATATGTATTAATATATTAAGGACAATATTTCCTGTCGGTACGACAGAAGGTGTGACCGAGCGATATGTAGATATTATATAGGCATTAGTATATATCTCATAACACAATGTACAGGATATAGTGTCTGATTTCACATGATATCTGTACACAGTCTGTTATCTCAGACTATCAAGAATCCTAACATATGATGTTTCTCAAAATATCCTCGTAGTCCAAACAACCAAGGAATTCATGATGTATTCAAACACGTGGAAGCCCACAGGAGATCGATTAGACACTACTACCTTACCTAAACATCCTTTCCCACCTGTATATAATGGCAGAGAGAAGTCCCTCACATGAGAGAGAGAGAGAGAGAGAGAGAGAGAGAGAGAGAGAGAGAGAGAGAGAGAAAAGGGGATAGAGAACGCCTGAGCACAATTAGGGCAGAGTAAAGAGAAAGGGGAGACTGGCCGTCACGCTAAGATCGTTTGTAAATTGCTATCAAGATAAATGTACA
Source organism: Birgus latro (assembly GCA_018397915.1). NCBI lineage: Eukaryota > Metazoa > Arthropoda > Malacostraca > Decapoda > Coenobitidae > Birgus > Birgus latro. The sequence continues at coordinate 10,655 of JAGKTI010026688.1, read as the reverse complement.
ATAAAACTCAGTAACCCAAGAGTCCTGTAACCCACCTTCGTTGATAATACGTCTCATGACTTTATTCTGGTTGTATTAAATAACCCATCATCGACTTCCCAACAAGTACCTCCGACCATGCTACCGAGACTTGGGGGTTGCAGTCGAGGTACAACTGGTGGCCGTCACCTGTCTGCAGGTGCGGCTGGTGGCCATCACCGAGGCCCTGCTCCCAGGAGGGCTTTGAGCAGGAGAGCAACTGGTGGCTGTCACTTGGTCCTGTAGAGGGAGGGATGCAGCTGTGGAGTGGCTGGTGGCCATCACTTGGTCCTGCAGCTGTGGAGCGGCTGGTGGCCATCACTTGGTCCTGCAAAGGGAGGGATGCAGCTGTGTAGCGGCTGGTGGCCATCTCTCTCCTGGTGTGACTGGTGGCCATTGCCTGGATGCTGTCTGGGGCTAGTCTAGTAGCCCCACCCCGAACCTGGTGAGTGCTGGCCTGGCCGGAGTATAGTGCGCCAGGACTGCCTACCTCAGCTAGTGTCAGTTGTGGGTAAGAGGGGCGCAGGGCAATGGGGGATGTATTCCCGTCCACGCTCTCTATCAGCCTCCCTGTGGTCTCCTCCTAGGGTGGGGGTTGCACCCTTGTCATCCCTCCGTGGGATGGGTGTCGCGCTGCCTCGCTCGTGGTGTCTTGTCGGGGTGGGCATTTTACCACTGTCGTCAGGGAAAAAGTCACTTCGCCGTGCCTGGAGGGAGTACGCGTCGGTGGTGGTGGTCCGATGGTTTGGTATAAGGTGGCAGGGGAGGGCGGTCCAGATGATGTCTGGGGTGATGGTGTCTGGGTCCTGGTGGTGGGAGTAGGTGATGCACAGGGTGGAGGACTGTGTTGTCTCCTGAGGGAGGCAGAGGAGGTGAAGTGTCCCACAGATGTGCCGCTTCTTGCCATGGGCTGGGGCCCAGATGGTCCGGAGAATCTTCACGCTTGGTGGTGGTGCATTGCTGATGTTTCCCGGTTGAATTCTGGCAACGAGTGAGGTGGCCGGCCTTTTATGTGGTCAGAGAAGGGAGGTGTCAGTCTCCTTCCTGGGGAGTTGGGTCAGTGGGATTTTCCATTTGACTTGGTGTATTTTTAGTGTTATGGGGGTTGTGCTTGGTGGTGTGGGCAGGGATGCGGGTGTGGGTGAGGGAGTGGTTGTGTATCTGGCCAGTGGGCAGGAAACATGCCCGGATCTGGTGGTAGTGGTAAGTACAGGCGTGGATAGTGGGTGGTAGGTGTGGTCGTGTGATGTGGTGGCTGTGTGTGTCGGTGGCTGGGGTGGTGGTGTCCGGGTGTTTGGTGGTGGGGTAGTGTGGGTAGCTGGGGATGGGGTGTGTGTCCTGGAGCGGCCTGGAGAGGGGGGTGGGGGTGTGGAGGCAGTGGCGGTTTGGGCAGGGTGTCGGGAACGTGGTGGAGAGGCCGGGGGTGGGTTGGGAGTCCTCTGGTTGGGTGGCTGGGCTGGTAATTGTGGTGTGGTGGCGAAAGTCAGGGGGTGAGGTGAGGTCGCTGGGGGGGGGGGGGGGGGGGGGAGGATGCAGAGGAGGAGGAGAGTATGAAGCAAAGGGTGTATAAGTCAGGTGGGGGGTCGGGGGTTGTGGGGGATGGTGAGACGGTTGTGCGGGTGGGGGTATGGGTTGGGCATCGTATGGAGGTGTCGGCTGGGAATGGCTGCACATGTCGGGTGCGGTAGGTGTGCTCGTTGTTGTGGTAGTCAATGGTGACTTTGTAGGGGTTGGGGATGTGGGTGATGGTGTAGGGCCCCATGAATCGTGGTGATATTTTGTTGGGAGTTGGCAGCTTGGCAACCACTACTAAGTCTCCTGGCTTGTAGGGGTTAGACGGGGCAATGTCCAGTTGCAGATCCTGGTGCTTCTGCAGATAGTGTAGTCGCCTTTTAAGGTGGTGAAGGGAGTCGGACGAAGGGGACGTGGAAGGGGGCTGGAGGTGGTGCCATAAGGGTAGGAGGAGGGGGGCTTCCCCGAAGACTCGTTCATGGGGAGAGATGCCATTGTCCTGGGAGCAGGAAATCATCCCCCATTGTACGATCTTGACGTGGGCTGGCCAGTCTTCGTTCTTGGTTTCCTCGATTCAGGTTCTTACCTGGTTGAGGAGGGTGTGGTGGCTTCTCTTATGTATTCCATTCCCTTGGGGTCAGTAGGGAGAGGACTGGGAGATCTGGTACCTGAAAATTGTAGCGAGCTCTTGCCATACCTTACTGGTAAATTCCGGCGCATTGTCCGAATGCAGAGCCTGGGGGATACCAAAATGCGGGAAGACATGGCAGAAGAGGGCTTCGGCCATGACTATGGCGTGATGTTCTTTGGCTGGGCAGGCAATGAGGAATTTCAAATAGGTATCCACGAAGGTAATGATATACCTATAGCCGGCTTTGGGGGATTGGGGCCCTACTACGTCCACGGCTAGTAGTTGCCAGGGTTTGTGGGCGGTGATGCTTCCCAAGGGTCCGGGTGTGTATGGGTGATGTCTTTGCCTAGCTTGCAGGCCCAGCACACCTGGATAACTTGTTTGGCCAGGGTGGAGGGCCTAGGTGTCCAGTAGGTGTCGCAGAACACCTGCAGTAGTTTCTTTGCACCGAGATGGATGCCATTATCGGAGTGGAGGTGAGTCAGCGTGTCGAGGGCAGTGTCAGGGTCGAGCACGATATGCCCCGACTGAGTGAAAAGGCGGTCGCTCTGTTGGTGGAGTTTGGCGAACATCTGGGGTGGCATCCAAAGGGGGCAGTCCTTCTTGCGCCATTCTTGTATGAGGTTAGGCTCGGCGCGGATGGACTGGACTGGTAGTTGGGACAGGGCGTCAGCATTGCCAGGTAGATAGGATATTTCATAGTTAAAGTCTTTCAGGGTTTTCCTCCACCTGATGAGTTGGGTGTTGTGGGTGTTAGACCGGCGGAGCCATTGGAGGGACTGATGGTCGGTGACGATCGTAACTTTGGTGCCCGAGAGGTAAGCTTCAAAATGTTCCAATGCCCATAAAATACCGAGGGACTCCCATTTGGTGGCAGCATAGTTTCTCTTGGCTTAGTTGAGAGTGCGGATAGCGCAGGCGATTACGTGCTCCCACCCTTCCTGGACCTGGGCGAGGACGGCGCTGATTGCCACTAGAGACACGCCCGTGTATAGACGAGAGGGCAGGGTGTAATTGGGGAAGGCAACGATCGGGGTGGTGATGAGCCTGGTCTTTAAGGTGTGGAAGGTGGCAACTTGCTCACCTGTCCAGGTGAGTGGTTTGCCCTTTTGGTCATGTCGATCAGAGGCTTGGCAATGTCAGTGTACCCTTTCACAATGTGCCAGTAGTAGGAGATGAGTCCCAGGAAAGCGCAGACTTTGTGGATGTCTCAGGGTAGGGGAAGGTCTGCGATGGCATGCAGCTTCTCAGGGTCGGGTGCTATTCCTTCCTTGGAAATGATATGTCCAAGGAAGGCAACGGATCTTGCCACCAGGATGCACTTAGATGGTCGGGGTTTAAGCCTGGCTTGGTGGATGCATGAGACGACCTGTTTGAGGCGCTGGAGGTGGTCGGCTCAGGTCTGGCTGAAAACAATCACATTGTCTTCATAGGCCAGGCAGGCTTTCCAGGTAAGGCCACTTAGAACCGACTCCATTAGCCTGGAGAAGGTGGCAGGGGCGTTGCAGAGGCCGAAGGGAAGGACATTAAATTCGTAATGCTTCCTGTTGCTGGTTGAGAAGGCTGCCTTTCCCTGGTCCTCGGGGTGTACCGGGACTTTCCAGTAACCCAACTGCAGGTCAGGGGGGAAAACCATGATGCCCCATAGAGGGAGTCGAGGGAGTCGTCTATCCTGGCTAGTGGAGTGGCGTCCTTGGTGGTGACATTGTTGAGCCGTCTGTAATCCACACAAAAGCGCATGGTGCCATCTTCTTCTTGACTAGAACAACAGGGGAGGACCACGGGCTGGTGGAGGGTGAAATAACACCAGCATCTAGCATTTCCTGGACCTGCTGGTCTTCCTCTACTCGCTGCTTGAGGTTCTTTCACCTTGATGATTGGTGAATAGGTGGCCCATCCGTGTGGATCTCATGGGTCAGGTACGTGGTGTGGCTGATGTCTACTGGCCCTGACGCGAATAGGTCTTGGAAGCCCAGACGACATCGGAGACTGTCTGCTTGTTGTGGTGAGAGATGTGGAGGTAGGGTGGAGATGGTGGGGGGAGTGGGGGGTGCACAGGGTTCTCCCTCTTCCATCTCTCCCATCACTAATCCTTTGGGTAGGGTGAGGGGGGTGGTAGAGACATTGGCAATGCATACCGCGTCTAGGTGAGGTGGGAGGAAGGTAGGGGATAGTAGGCAGGAGGAGAGGGTTCCGGGTGGTAAGGTAGGGGAAAACAGGATGGAGGTTCCGATGGGCCGGTTCAGGTGTAGCCAGGTCTCATGTTGAGGGGGGATCGTTAGGGCAGAGGCGATGGTAGCAGGGGAGGTGGGGTGAGGGGGAGGGGAGGGGGTGGGGGAATGAGTGGAGAATGCAGGGGGAGGGGGGAAGGGGGGAGGGCAGGGGTGTGCACATGCAGAGGGGCTGGGGGGCAGGGTCTGGAGGCTTATGAAACTGGAGACATCGCTTGTGGCAGTCAGTGTTGGTGTGTAGTTTCTGAAGAAAGTCCAGCCCCGGGTAGCTGCCATAAGCATGGGGAGTCGAATACTATGAATTGGTGTTGGGTAGAGGCCTGCTCGTGGGCGTTGGCATGTAGGGCCCGGGTCTCCCCACGTATGGGCAGGGGGCCATCCCCTGCGTCCACGAGATGAGCTGAGGTGGGGAAAAGTGGGCCGAAAGCCGAACGGTGGCAGGAGTAAAAGTGGCTGAAGAGGCAGGATCTGGCTGCTCCCGTATCAACCAGTATCCTTGCCTTTACCCCATTCAGTCTCATCTTGTTATAGACTGGGGGGTGCTATTTCTGTGAGGTGGCCCCCACCACTATGAGGAGGTGCAAGGGCAGTCCTACAAATCCAGCTGCTGTGCTGACCCATCGACTTCTGGCTCCATTTCCCCAGGGTTGGTGAAGTCGGCCGATGAGGTTTCGTCCTTGATGCCCTCGTCATCCAGGGAAGAGACCTTATGGTGCCCCTGGGTGGCCACCTTGCATCGGGCGGCCTTTAGCTGCTTCCGGATGTCATAGAGGAGGTATTTGTGGCTGCCCGCAGTGAATTCCCATGGGTTGATGGAAATTAGGTTTGTCTCCTTAGGGTTGGGGCACCTCTTTGTAGGGTGAGCCCTGGGCATGGAGGACATCGGTGGAGGGCTTGCTTGGGCTGGGGACGGCCGTGGGTTTTGGTGTGGTGCCGTCTTTTGGGTGGGGAGCTTACGTACGGCGCCAATGTGTTGAGGGGTGGAACGGGCGGTTAGTAGACGTCGCACGAGTTGGATGTTCTTATCCAGGTCTCCCACTGGATCAACTATAGTGAAGTGCTCCTTGATGACACTGGGGAGGATCCTGATCAGGGTGTTAAATATATGCTGTTCCCGGGTTGCTGCATTGCTCTCTGGGAATCCGGCGGTGACGAGTCACCTGGCCTGGACAAGTGTGTCGTCCAGGTTGCCGTCGTAGTCAGGGTGTTGAGCTACGACAATGCTATGACATTTCCTAGGGATGGAGTGACTGCTTGGGTCACTATTTGTATGAAGTCCACCTATGTCAGCTCCGGGATGATTTTGGGTGCAATACTGGCTACTGCTTTGCCCAGGTGAGGCAGGATAACAGCCATCTTCTGCCTGTCATCCTCGAACCCTATGTCTAGGAGTGGCTTGACCATTGCTAGGTACGTGTGCATGTCACGTTGTTCAGGGTCGAATTTCGGTAACTGAATGTGGAGTTTGTTCACCATTTTGTAATACTTTCCCTTTGTTCCTTGTTGCTGCTGACTGGATCAAGAACCACCGCTAGCCACTGGTGTTATGTGATGTGTTCAAGGCTCAACTTCTTGCTCCTTGAACATGGCAACTTAGAAAGGGGCTCCCTTTCTAGATTGGGTCTGGTGCAAACAACTAAAGGAACAGGGCATAAAAATTCTGGTCAACCAACCTTACATGTATATTACACTAATTCAAACACAACTGAATACAATGCCAAGGACAACACACAATACATTATACAATAGTTAGGCACTGTCAGGACCGGAGGACCCTGGGCTGGGCGGCATAATCTTGGGCTGCTACTGGTATCGGCCGGCATAGTGGGAGTCCCGTCAGGTGAGGTTTCTGTCAGGAGGCACGGGACTGCTTTCAGGGGCCGAGTCGTCTGGAATGGACTGTGGGGCAGTGTGGAGAAGCGCCCGTCACTAAGGGGGCCTTGAGGTGGGGTCCGGGCCTCTGGACTGGGCCCGAACAGGGAGAGCAGGCGCACTTGCTTGTGCCTACTCCGCGTCGAAGGACGTCGTCCGGTGGGACTAGGGAGGTCAAGTCCTGGGGTCCTGGCGGTGCCCCTGGGAGTCCGAGGGCTGCGGTCTCTCTCGGCCTGGGTCTCCATTGGGTGAGGCCTGCAGCGTCCTTTCCTCTGGGAGTCCGTCAGCGGGTGGCGCTGTCGGGCCACTGGCTGCAAGGCACGTACCCCCGGGATCACAGTGGGGCCCTGCCGGACCTCCTCCAGGAGCGACTTCTCCTGGGAACTGCCTCTGAGTGGGGAGAGGGTGAGGAGTCCTGCTCAGCCTCTGGAGTGGTGGGGTGAGTAAAGGACGTCCTCAGAAGGGGAAGGCACAGGGGTAGGGGGCGAGGGGTGGCTTGTGGCCGCACCCTCCTCGGCGCAGCTGGTGGCCATCACCAAGACCCCTACGGCGACAGGTGCGGAGCGACTGGTGGCCATCACTGAGGTCCCATGCTCCGGACGGACTGCAGGCAGAGTACGGCTGGTGGCCGTCACTGAGGTCCTGCTTCCCGGCGGGACAGCAGTCGAGGTGCAGCTAGCAGCCGTCACCTGCCTGCTGGTGTGGCTGGTGGCCGTCAATGAGGTCCTGTTACCCAGGGGGACTGCAGATGCAGTGCGACTGGTGGCTGTTACCAAACTTACGTCCCCTCTTTGGGTTGCAGCCGAGGTGTGGCTGGTGGGTGTCACCTGTCTGCGGGTGTGGCTGGTGGTCGTCACTGAGGCCCTGCTCCCGGGAAGGCTTTGAGCAGGAGAGCGGCTGGTGGCCGTCTCCCCCCCAGTGTGGCTGGTGGCCGTCACTTGGTCCTGCAGAGGGAGGGATGCAGCTGCGGAGTGGCTGGTGGCCGTCTCTCTCCTGGCGTGGGTGGTGGCCATCACCTGGATGCTGTCTGGGGCTAGTCTAGTAGCACCACCCCAAACCAGGTGAGTGCTGGCCTGGGCGGACTGTAATGCGCCGGGACTGCATACCTCAGGTGGTGTCGGTTGCAGATAAGAGGGACACAGGGCAACGGGGAATGTATTCCCGTCTCGCTCCGAACCCGCGCACTCTCTATCAGCCTCCCTGTGGTCTCCTACTAGGATGGGGGTTGCACCCCTGTCATCCCTCCGTGGGATGGGTGTTGCATTGCCTCGCTCATGGTGTCTTGTTGGGGTGGGCATTTTATTAAGACGTTTCTTTTTACAGTTAAAAGGGAAATACCTAGTTGAATGGCAATAATTATGCCTTTTTTTTTCTTTGCTGGCAGCTATTTATTACGTTCATGTACTTAAGTTTAAAGTACATATTATAGATTTCATCATTTTATCAATGTACCAATATTGATTTGTTGTCTAACCTAACGTTTATTATCAAAAACAAAGAAAACTAATAATGCAGTATGTACTTTTTTTCATGTGCAAATGAATACAACTATATTTTGTCATTTACCTTGCTCAGGCAACTTACCAAAATTGTAGAGACTCATATTATGAGAACTACGAGTGATACAAAAAATGTTCCAGGTAAAAGTTGTTCCTTGGTAACTGAAATTAAAGTTAATCTTGAAAATGGTAATATTTTTTTCAACCAAAGAGTTCATATGACAATTCAGAAGACCCCTTCTAATCAAAATGCCAGGACTGAGCCTTTCTTGCGCATGATTTTTGTTTCAAATACATATACAGTAATGAGACATGAATAGCAGATTGTATTTTTTGTATGCAAAAGTGTAATTGAACCCCTTTTGGCCCCTTAAAAGGGCCCTTCTTAAATAAAAATGCCAGACAATTTCTTTTCTTGAGTTGTATATTTTGAATCACTGACAGTTATTGGTATCATAAGTTTCAGACTTGTACTCAAAAGTGTAACTGAAGGTGAAATTTTGGGAAGAGGGGGGGTGTCCCACCCCTTACTGCCAGGAATGTGAAACTTAAGAATTGGGTTCCCTTTTGTTTCTATACTAATATCTGTGGATTGCAATCATCAAACCTTTTGTACACAATAGTGTAACTGAACTCAAGCTAGCTCCTGGTCTACTCCCCGAGGTGGCCTCCAATGCTATACGCTAGCTTGTGTGTTCGAAACTCACCAAATTAATCACCACGGGGAGAAAAGAGGCATGTAATGGGGTGTATAAAAGACCAAGTTGCTTAGAGGCAAAGGGGGTATCCTTTCTTTGGGTCAGTGGTAACATGCACGCATATGAAGTGCAAGGGCCTGAGATTGAATTTCAGCCAGGACTGTGATTCTGTTAGGTTTCATTTCAGTTGTTACAGCAGCCATGCCAAAACTACCTCCAAGCTATCCTCATCACATACTCATATCTATCCTGGTCTCTCAGCACTCCTACTCCTACTTCATAATCTTATGTCTCTCTTCTGCCTCTTCTTTTTTCTTTTCTCTCACTGATACATTGTTCTTTGTCATTCACAGTGGAGCAACTTTCACATCATCATTTATGACATTCATATGAATGGCTTTCCTGTCACCTTTCAGCATATTCCTTCCTCCAGCCCCACTGGGCACATGGGTGAAAGTAAGCCAAACAAAAATATCTCTCAAGTGGTTGGGAGTCCAGTTATACAGTCCCCAAAGTGCTAGACTGCAATGTTAAAAAACACAAAATCAGAATTAGTCCTTGTGCACTGATAAACCAAGACTACATCAAGAAAATTAAAGGAAAAACAGCTTTTATGATCTTTATTCTGATGTCAGCTTACAATGTGACATCAGCAGTATGTGACATAGTATTCATCTACAGTACTTGAAAAAATTGTACTCCATAAAATTCATAAATCATTTACAATATTTTCCAAGATTAAATATACAGCCAGTTCAGGCACGCACACACCAAGTCACTGTACAGTCTGTCACATGGCATCTAAAAAAAAAAAAAAAATCAATATACACATCTATGACACACAATATATTTACATGAACCAGTAATGCTCTGAACTAGGCAATATACTTTCTGTTCTGTATCAATAATAAATGAGTCATATAAGGTAACTTTAGACATAATTCAAAGTAAAACTACTGTACTGAATGCATCATACACTGCAATATCTAAGCTTATTTTTTAAACACTCTTCCAAAAGAAATTTACAGACTAGAATATCCAAGACCTAATGTAGAGAACCTGCCAATACATACTTGCCTACTGCCAAATTACATAGCAAACTGATGACACCAAAATGAAAGCTAACAGCTGGTATTATTTGAAAACATTATTATTGATAATGCAACAGACATGCAAATAATGTAAATAACATCTAATACTTTTGAATGTCTCACCAAACAGAGATTTCAAGCAGTCCTTTAGAAACAACAAATACTTCCAAAGGATTTTATTTTTTATACGATTTATTCTTGAAAGACTTAGGGAGGGGGATTATATATTCAAAAGCTTTGTACTGTAACTGTTTAACTGTTTGCCAGTAACTCTTATCTCCTGAAAACCAGCTTATCTTTTGATGCAACTAATGAAAATAACACTTGGGAAGCTTTGGTTCTCAAAATCATTTCCTTCTGACCATTACTGTATTCAATTTCAGCTTTCATATACTGGTAGAGTTGTTATAGCCATACAAAAGATATGCCTTTACAGTTGCTGTTAGGCCATTAACAACCTAGAAAAAAAAAAGTACAGAAGACTGAACAGTATACAGTATGCCCCAAAACTTATCAGATAGAACTGCAACTTCTTATATAACCTTATCCTCTATTATAATTTTTTCCTATGTAAATTCTTTGCCAGCATTAAAATGCATGGTAGCTAGTTTTCATACTACAGTATTAGCAATCTTTGCTTCAGGATAAGAATAAAATATAAGCAAAGCATCCAAAAACTTTCTCTCTATAAAAAAGTATTTTTGATGTATTTAAAGCTGTCCTTTTGTAGTTGACAATATTTTGTCAATACCATCAACCTACTGTTCAGACCGAGGGAATAAAGTGACTCAGACTTAACTAAATACCAAACCTCAAGTTATTCAAGCTCCAGAAAGGCACCATGTACACTTTGACATGTTTAAAACTATAAACATTCAAACAGCAATTAAGCTTCAATTCATCCCTCCTCTGTACAGTAAATGGGTTACTTTTAGTATTATACCATGTCTACTACCTAACAACTACAAAGGCTGGGGTCTTCACCATACCTTTGACGACTGTATACACGAGGTAAACAGTTAATTATCATATGACTTATCACTGCACCATACAGCAACAATACAATCTCATCCTCACACACACACACGTATTATCTTATATAT
>JAGKTI010026687.1:0-13503 GCA_018397915.1 Birgus latro | reverse complement strand
GAGGTTTAGAGGAGAAGAGGTGGTGTTCGACAGAGTGAAAGTTAGAGGAAAGGCCGTGAATGTTATATAAATGAAGAAGGAGTGAGTAAGACAGTGGTTCCAGGCAGCTCTTTCAGTCGTCACCGGGAGAGGGGCGGATGGTGGGGGCATTTATGGTCCCCCCCCTGGGGACTCCGAGGCATGATTTTTGTGCGCCATTTTCGTAGTTAATTTTGAAAAGGAAGTGTAGTGTGTAGTGTGCATGTAGTTTGGTGTTGACAGTTAGAGAAATTTGTACTGGAGAGTAAGCTGGACTACTCTCTGTGTTACTGAGACACTGAAAAAGTTCAGCAAAGGGGGATGGTCAGGAACAAGTCCTGAAGGCTGATGAAATGAGAGCTCCAGCTCTCCCTGTCATCAGCCTTCCATCCATCTTGGGAGTACTGCCCTGCTCGACTGGTGCTAGAGTCTACTCCTAACGTACCAGTACATTATTGCATAATTAATGTACTATTCACTAATAATTATAATGGAGGGGATTTTATAAAGTATGCGACTGTGTAAGCCAGGAAGAGGTGACTGACTTCAGCTGAGCTGATGTCAGGTGGGCATTGGCAACTTGTCGGAGTTTGTGGACAAAACAATTACATGGCCATGGTAAAATCCAGTAATGTAGAGGTTAAAAGTTATCATGAGAAAAGTGCAAATCATCAAGAACAATCACTGTAGGGAAATCAAGTAAGTTAAAAGGGAAAATAATAATACTGTAAAAATAGCAGGAGTTTATAGGTATGAAATGTATAGAGCGATTACAGTAGTTCTAATATTGAAATGAATTGAAAGTAGTACCGTTGTAATAGCATATTTCAGTATATTCAGTATCTTTAAAATAATGTCATCACTTCGTAATTGAAGTCCTCCCTGTAGGAACAGTATTATGGAAACATTTCCAGTTAATTGCATTATAGTGAAGATCATATTGATACATGTGACAGTGATGAACAAGAAAATTACATAATAGCTGGTTACACAGGAACTTCAGTAGTATTGTCTCATAATCAGTAAACAGTGTTCACACTGTCAGTTAGGTGTTCCCACATTTTTCAACAAATTACTACTGTATAATATGGGTCCTTTCATTTTATCATCATATCATACTTTCCACCACCTGACACAATTTTCTCCTTTTCAGTATCATGTTAATAGTTCTTTTCATTTCAAGTACAGTAATCCCTCCACTATCCGTTGTAATAGAGCCAAAGGCATGACCGGAAAGTGGTCTTGTCCGGATAGTGGCCCTGAAGCTCCAGCAGCTGGTCATTCCTGACCCTAACCTAACCTAACCTAAATCAGAAAACCACCTACCTACCTCCCTGCTGGACATGCATAGCACTTATTTAAGACTCCATTCACATAAATAATGGACACAAAGCATGAATTAATTGAATTTTAACCAAAAAATGATGATTTTGAGGAGAGTAAGGCAGAGGTGTTCATCAGTTGACTAGATAGTGAACGTATGTAAGAAACATAGCAATCACTAAGAAAATCACCCTTTCTCACATCTTATGCACTAAAATATGGGATACAAAGCATGAAATAAATAAATTGTTACCAGAAAATGATGGTTTAGAGGTGAGTAGGGCAAATATGTTCACCAGTTGACTAGAGTGTGAACGAATGTAAGAGACATGGTTACCACTGAGAAAATCACTTTTTCACAGCCTATGCACTCAAATATGGGACACAAAGCATGAAGTAAATAAAATGTAACCAGAGAATGAGGATTTAGAAGTGATTATGGAAAATATTTGGCAGTTGACAGTGTACTGTAGTTACATGTCCGTGGTGGTTGTTTACCCCACCTCTAAAGCTCTGACAGTGGTGAAAATGCTCTTGAAGCATGTGCAGTAATCCAGTGTTGAACTGCACTTAATCCTTAGCACTGTGAATTATGATTGTTTAAACAAAAACTCACGGCAGTTCAGAGACAACTGTCGGAGTGGTGGTAGGGGGACACGACGGTGGGAATGGAATGTAAACACAGCTGGTCGGCGTGCACGGGAAGTTCAAATTGATGCGGTCGGGGAAAAAAATGGATTTTTTTCTCTCTCTCTCAATTTTTTGGCATTTTTGGGTTTCAAACATCAGCCTACGATGTCCGAACAGTGGTGTAACCAGATAGTGGTCGTCTGGAAAGTAAAGGGATTACTGTAGTCACATCAAGTGTCACAAGGTGTGACCAGTTTCAACTTCCTCTGGTGGTAGTACTACAGCAGATACCTCAGTTTAGCATTTGTTTATTCTGGCCGTACCACGCTCAACTCGATGATCTCCAACTCGCGATATACTGTATGTTTACGTGTAAATAGCCGTGTTCCTTCTGACTCGCGGCAGTATCCACTCATATTTATCCCTTAGTCCAAGTTATTTTCTCATATAAAATTATCCAAGTTATTCTCACATTTAAAACTATAAACAGTCTGCTGCACAACACAGTACAGTATAATTTTAGCAAGGTTTATGTAACACACACGAAGATATTTTCATTCATTAAATGCGTCATAGCCACCATCCTGCTTCACTTCACCAGCTCCTTCCAACTTGTGGCAATATCCCAATTGCCTCTTAACTTTTCTCAAATGCTACAATAAATAATTATTGCATAACACATTAAAATTTAAGCAAGGTTTGGACACAATAAAACTCATCAGTAATAAAAAAATAATTTCTTATGGACAAAATCAGTGGTAACCATTCCAACTCACTTGGCTCACCTGACTCTTCCCCCACCTTGTCGAGTGTTTATCATCATTCAGCACGGGGTGAAGGATCCCTTAGAGCAAATCCTTCGAAATCATTACCCATATTTTGAGGGTTGTCATCAAGGAACAGTGAATCATCCTTTTGATTGTCTTCATTGGCAGGAGCTGGATCCTGGATGGGAACTGTTGTAGCCTGTACCTTGCGTGCCATGTTCCTCTGTGATTAATGCTTGGTGTCTTGAATTTATTCTTTTACTGTGTAATTCTTTATATGCAGCAGCTCTTTTCTTGATAAATTCAGTACGGGCTTCACACCGTCCAAGATCGAGATCACATTCAGTGACTGCCTGTTTGTATCTCTCAGCAGTTGCTAAGATCTCAGTCAGCTGATGAGTGGTTGGCTGTCTTTGTGGTCGTTCCATTCCTTGTTCATTCTCGTCTTTTCCCTCGGCTTTCTGATCATCTTCGATCATATCTTCCACATTCTCATCAACAGTTGTCTGGCTAACCATTTCTTCTATGTCAGCAGCCTCCACCTGACTGAAACCACCAAGTCTTATTGTTCTGGCTCTTTCAACCACAGCTGTAACTGCCGCCACAGCTCTGTGCCTCTCACAGTTCTCCCCTCCACCCACTGTTGCCGTGATGTCTGCCCAAGGGAGAACTATCTTCCATCCATGATGAATTGTTGCAGCATTGATATAATGCCAATATTCCACCATCAGATTGACTGTATGATGTTGAGGTGACTGAAAAGTATCTTTACTTTTACTTGTGGGGTATCTCCATTTGGCAGTGGTGCTGTTCGAGTAGCCAGCTGTTCAGTTGTAACGCTGGGTAGATGGTGTTGGCCATTTAATTCCACATGATTGCATGCTTCTTGATTGTTTGATGCGCCGGCTGCTGGTTCTGGCTGCGCCTTATCTTCAACTTGTTGGAGAATCTGGAAATTTATATGGAAACTTTTTTTGCTTTCTTTCTCTTATCCTTGTTTTTACAAAATACATTGTACGCTGCTTTTTATTTCGGCAAACACTGTTTCATTAAGCTCAATAGGGCAGAAATCATATAAATAATATAATAACAAATGGTGTGACCAAAAGTTTTATTCAGGCACAGTACGGACGATTTTAGTCACAAACTGTTTCCTAACATTAATGAATGTAATTAGTTACTTTAGTCATAATGTTTATATCCCATAGTTAGTGATAATGAAGAAAACTGTCGGAATGAAGTTGAATAAGAATAGGTGTATAAGGATTTTTTTTTTTTTTTTTTAAATGAAAATAACTACCTTAACTTACGTCATCACTGTCTGGTGCTGCCTCAAGTCAGTCCCGGGCCCTACAGTGAAATTCTAGCTTGACTTTGGTGATCATCTCTTGATCAAGAGGTTGAAGAACAGAGGTTGTCTTTGGAGGGAGAAATACAACCTTACAATTTGGATGGCATCCCCTGAGAAAGTGTGGATGACCTGAGCGTTTTCAAGCAGCAACAGCAGCTTGAATGCCAAATTGTTGCATTTGCAGTTGGTTTCTCCTTCAGGGATGAACGTTTTGTCGAACCAGTCCACGCATGTTGCTGAAGTCATTTCCCATTTTGTTAGCCGCCCAATGTACATTTAGTTTTTTCAGTAGGGGACAGGACACACTGCATTGTAGATGATGACGAGTTTCATTTTGCAATCCCCAGCTGCATTAACAGTAAAGAGCATACTGAAATGCTGTTTATTAAGTTTATGTCCCTTGGGCTTTTTTTCTTGGCTTACTATGGTTCATTTGGGTTTTTCTTTCCAATAAAAGCAAGTTTCATCAATGTTAAACACTTGCTGAAGGTCATTCCCACTGTCACCAATTATTTGCTTCAGCACGCCAGTAAAATCTTCTGCTGCTGTTGTGTCAGCCTCTGCAGCTTCTCTAAGTGCATGTGCACTTTTGAGCGAATGCTGTTTTTTGAAGTGGGCAAACCAACCAACTCTTGCACTGAACGGGGTTAGATTTTTAATGTTTAATGTGCATGCAACAGCTTCATAAATTTTTTTTACCTTCTGCCTTGCCTGGCCTGAGGAAACACACACTCCATGTTCACCTTTGTGGTCAATATACCTCCTTATTTAATGTTCTGTTGTGACCATCAGCTTGCTGCTTTGGTGTACTTAGGGTGGAGTGAAAAAATGAAAAAAATGAATTATGTAATACCCTCTAAAAGTTGTCATTTGTCCCCACAAATCTTGCATGTAAAATTTGGCATTCTAAAACCAACAATTTCTTCCCTGTACCAAAATTGCTAAATTTACATGCCAGGACATGTTCAGTCATATAAAATATATTAGAGGACAAGGCAAATAAGGTTTTTGATACATGCTTGTTGTTGTTGTTGTGATGATTAGAGGGTGTGGACGACGATAAAGCCGTTTTCACCCTAGTAGTGGGCTGGGGGAGCTTTAAGCTGACGCATTGGCGGACTTGAAGCGCGCACAGTTCCGTAAAAAGCGACCAAGGAGGCGTGATGCAGTTCTTCGGTGTTGGGGGTCTAGTCCTTCTTCTGATAGTAGGGTAGGGAACATGAATGTGGTGATCCCCTCTGCTACAAGTCTGTCACGTAAAATCATATGATATGAGTGGAAGCGGGGGCAGTCTAAAAGGAAGTGGTCAATTGTTTCATTGACCATGCGGCACCAAGGACAGTAAGGGTCAGGAGTGAGTCGGAGGCGATACAGATGGGCACGAAGAGGAATATGGCCTATACGTAGTCTGGTCAACAGGACGTCAGTAGTTCTGTCAGAGGATCTGGCCCAGGGGTGAGGGGAAGAGTCTGTTCGATACTGTCCCAAGGTCACGGTGGGGAGGATAAGGCTGAGGGAGGAGTTCCACCGGTCCTGGCATACTCTGTTTACTAAAATCATGTGTGTGCTTAGTGCCAGTGGTAGGGGTTCAACAGCTACTGTATTGTGAGCCATCTTGGCTGCAGCATCCGCAATTTCATTACCACGAATCCCTGAGTGTGCTGGCACCCATTGCAGTCTTATGGTCCAGCCGGTATGTACTAGTGACAGGAGGAGGGACTGGACGGCGTACACTAGTGGCTTGTCCGTCTGTAGGATGTAGGACGAAATAAGGGAGAGGGAGGACTGACTGTCTGTGTATAGGACTGCTTTCTGTGGGCCAAGATGTTCCTGGATGAAGGAGAGGGCCTGATGAATGGCAAACAGTTCGCCTGTGAGGCTGGGGTGTAATGGGCTGAGTCACCATGTTTGACACAATGTCAGGTTCTCGAAGTAAACTGCTGCTGATGTCGAGGGCAGAGAGGATACATGGGAACCATCTGTGAAAATGTTGAGGAAACCAAGATACTGCGTGGCTGTCATCTCTCTGAAGATGGATAAGGCAAGATGTGTGTGCTGTGACTTATTGAAGGAAGGAAGTGTTACACTGATGAGGGGTGACAGGTCTGTCCAGGGCGAGAGAGGAGTGATGGCTGGTGAGGGTGAATGAGAAGGTGGAGTGAGGGGTAGATCTTGGAAATGGCGCAGTGACCTCATGTGGAACGGGTTGTGAGACTTAAGGCGCCAGTGAGGACTTATAGGTGACACATCCAGGGAAAGGGAGAGGGAAAGGATGGGATGGGAGGCTGGGAGGGTCATGATCCTACACAGCGACTGGCAGTCGAGGAGGCGACGCTGGTCGGGGAGAGGCAGTAAACCTCCTTCTGCATGTAATGAGATAATGGGAGAAGAGCACATCGCTCCTGTGGCTATACGGAGGGCAGTGTTCTGTATTATATCTAGAATACTAAGTGTTGACCGTGTCGCTGACCCATACAATATGCAACCATAGTTGATGCGACTGAGGATGCCTGCCTTATAATAGAGTAGAAGGACATCACGATCCGCTCCCCAGCTCACACCTGCTAGACGGCGCATGATGTCCAGGGGTCTGGAGCATGAGAGGCGGAGATGTTCAATGTGCGTCCGCCATGTGAGGACTGGACCATCCAACTGCATTTCCAAGTATTTGTGATGTCTACGCAGAGGTACCCCCATAGATGCCAGGCGGATTTCAGGAAGTGCTGGGAGTCGCTTGAGTGTATGGACCATTAGTGCACTTTTGTCAGCTCTGACGAGAAGACCTCTGGCACAAAGCCAGTCACAAAGGGTAAAGGCAGCATGCTGCAGAGAGAGCTGTGCACTTTCCATTGTATTGGCCCGTACGACCAAGGCCAGATTGTCAGCGTAGACCAGTAGGCTGCATTTTTTATATTTGGGTAGTCCAGAGAGTGCAACATTGAAGAGGAGGGGACTGAGTACTGCACCCTGTGGAACACCCTGGAGGATGGATTGCGAGGTTGAGGTGGCGCTACCGATCCAAACTTGGAATGTGCGGCCAGTGAGATAGTCTCGGATCCAGGAAAACGGAGCTCCAGTGACACCAAACTCTTGTAGCCGGTGAAGGATGCACTGATGGGACACATTGTCAAAAGCTCCTTTGATGTCCAGGAATAGAGTGAGCATAACCTGCTTGCAGCGATATGTGTCATGGATGTGATGTTCCAGCTGCAGTAGCACATCTATGGTGCCACACCCTGGTCGGAAACTACACTGGTTTTCATGCAAGAGATCCCTGGACTCCAGCCACCAAGAGAGGCGAGATGCTACTAGCTGCTCCATGAGCTTGCCCACATTGGAGAGAAGGCATATGGGTCTGTATGAAGCTGGATTTGCTGGGTCTTTGGATGGTTTAGGGAAGGGGAGGAGAGTGGCATTCTTCCATGGGATTGGGCAGATCCCCTCCTGCCAGCTCCTGTTATACATGGCAAGGAGGCATTCCAAGTGGGAAGCTGGGAGATGTTGCAGGAATTCATTAGGCATCATGTCTGGTCCCACTGCAGTTTTAGGGCACAGCCTGGGGAGTGCTTGTGACAGCTCATGCATAGTGAAAGGGTAGCTGAGGGATACTAGTGAATGATCATGAGTTACTGGCCCTGGAGGCTGATGGACATCTAGAGGCAGTGAAAACTGAGAGGGAGTTCCCAGGATGGAATGGAAGTGTTGGGCTATAAAGTCTGCTTTGTTCGAGTCATCCAGCAGTAAGATACCATTTCTTTGCAGGGGATAGGAGTGCTGGGATGAACGGCCCTCCATGGAACGTAGGAACCTCCAGGTGCGTGATGTCAAGGTGGAAAAGGTGATGCTGGAACAGAATGTATTCCAGGCTTGGCGTTTGGTAACTGCTATGATCCTGGAACATATTGCGTCCAGTCATCGATAACTGATTTTACGGGCATCGGTGGGGTGCTTTTTCCACTCACACCAAGCCCTGCGGCGATTTTTAACTGCCATTGCACACTCATCTGTCCACCACGGCACACCTGATCTTGTAGTAAGTCGGGAGGACGAGAGTCGGAATGCCACCTTGCCAGCGGACAACAGACTAGCTGAGAAGTTCTCAGCTTCATGATGGATAGAAGCAGCGGGGTGGGTAAGTCACAGGAGGGCCTCCTTGAAGTTCCCCCAGTTTCCTGAGCGGAGGTTCCAGTGTTGGTGGCTTGGGAAGAGATGACGTGGTTGATGGGTGATCGCTACCCATTTAGGGACCGAGGGTCATCTCACAATCTGTGAAAGCCTGATCCCCAAGGACTAAGTCCAGAGTTGAGGAACAACCAGTATGAGGATCAGTGTGGGTAGGAAGAGATGGAGGAGTAAGGAGACATAATGAGTGCGAACGTAGGAGAGTGTGAAAAAGGGCTTTTCCCGAATTATTAAGGGAGCAGGAGGGAGTGTTAGGGTCCCATAGGTGGTGTCGAGCATTGAAGTCTCCCATGATCAAAACCGGGGAGGGGCACTGTGTAAAGTAGTGCTGTAGTTCTTCCTCTGAAACACTTGTGCAGGGGTTATAACAGATAAGTACAGTGCACCATGCCTTCCGTAAGGCTACCCTGATGGGTAATACTTCCATGGCCCCACCTGTGAAAGAAGTAATGGACAGGTTGGAGCAGGGAACATCTGCACGTATACATGCTACTATACCACCCCCCTTACCCTGAGGACGATCCCTTCTGATTATCGTTTAGCCTGGGAGAGTGAACTGGAGTCTGGTGTGAAACCAGATTTCACATACTCCAATGATATGGGGCTGGAGGGGCTGGAATGTTTCCTTAAAGTCTTGGGTCTCCCGAACTAGAGAACGAGCGTTCCAGAGAATGGCAGTTAAAGGGGGGACGATATCCATAACGAACATAAATAATTTTTCAGCTTTGGCCAAAGTTGGGCAAAAATGTCTGTCAGGGGTTTACCAGAGAGGTACAGGCTGATTGCCTCAAACAGCAATGTTACTAGTGGATTAGGGGAACTGTCCTCATCTGCAAGAGAGGTAGATTCTCGGACTTGAGAAGGGGGGAGTCGGTGCCGCATCCTTGGGTCAGAGGGTGCTGGCTGAGGAGGATGGGAACGTGTCAGTCCAGGTTGTCGGGTTGGAGGTGTCGCACTCATTGGAGGAGCAGTGTCACTGATGGCAGCATCCAGTAGCTCGTCGTCTGAGCTTGTCTGGGAATGATGGGGTCGTTTGCGTGGGTTCTGTCTGATAGGGGATTAATGGACCACTATGTCAGTAGGGTCAGTTGATGCATGGTGTGTCACTATGTCAGGGGAGTCAAAGTCATTTCCCTCCCTGAATGCAGCGAAGCGGTTCTTAGTGACCGTGGCATATGTTGCAGCTTCCGGACAGGGCCTACTCAGCGTGATCTTGTTGGAGGTGATGCGAGGGGTGACGTCAACAGTCCGGGCTTTGGGTGCGTTGCACAGGGCTCGGAGTTTCTTATTTACCTCCTGTAAGGTTGCCTTGCCTTCCTTTACTGTGTCGTGAATGGCACTGGCCTCTTTGTAAACCCCGCATAACTCTGATAACACTCTGTGGTGACCGCCACACAGGTAACAATGTGGGGCATTGGTACATTTTTGGCCGTCCTTGGTACGGAAAGAGTGCCATCCACTACACATTGAACAGCGGACTTTGTTCTTGCAGGCCGTACTGATGGCAGTTGTAACAGCGCTGGACAGGAAAATGGTAGGGGCTCACTGCATACACTACATGACCATAGGCCACCTTTAATGGTAGTGGACCTGTAAATTTTACTGTTACACTGAGGGAGGGCTGACGGCCTGATTCATTTGGAACCCGAGCTGGTATTCTATATACATCTAGGATTTCTGCTGGGTGTCCACTAAGCACCTCTAATTTTGAGCGGAGGCTGGTTTCAGACACCTGAGTTGCGATTGGTCCAATCTTCCCATAAACTACATCTGGATCAGAGTCAATGACTGACCTTTTACAGGTTACCTGATATGGTCCCAGCTTGGTTAGTGATTCCATTGGTGGCTCGATCTCAGGCACCACTCTGGCTAGAATCCTGACCCTTAGACCCCTGCCTGAGCCCAAGATTGTCACCTCCTCCTCTCAGCTATACTTGGCAAATGGACTCTCGTTGATGGATTTTGTTAAGGTGTCCGGGTCCTGGAATATTGGCTCGTTATTGACTGACCTGATGATGTAGGTTACCAGTCGGTCTGTACAGGAGTTGGTTGGGGAGGAGCCGGTGCATTGTTGTTTGTCCGCCGGCTCTGTCTGAAGATGGTCCCTGTCCCCAGTTGTCCTCTTCCCTGTACATATGAAGGGTTGATGATCCATTGCCGTGTCTCCAGCGCCTCCATCTGACTCATCATCCATCACTCACTTCGTTTTATCTCTTGCCACGAGAGCTCAAGTCGGCACAACCTCACGCCACAACAGCTGACACGAGACCCCGAGTGACTGAGTGTCAACAAGATTCATGTGCGGTCTCATACATGCTTTTCATATGTTTTATGAGTACCTGAGTGTATATATTA
This sequence comes from Birgus latro, assembly GCA_018397915.1. Classification (NCBI taxonomy): domain Eukaryota; kingdom Metazoa; phylum Arthropoda; class Malacostraca; order Decapoda; family Coenobitidae; genus Birgus; species Birgus latro. The sequence goes on along the minus strand of JAGKTI010026687.1, from coordinate 2,877 downwards.
TACCATGCATATAATACCTCTAGTTTGTTAAGCCTACTATGTTCTGTTTCATTTCTTAAGCAGTTTGAGTGTTGGAGCATGGTGACAAGATGGCTGAGCGTCATCCGAGAAATCTCTGGCATGCCAAATTTTCGGTAATCCTTATAGAATGAACTTGCACATGTTGCCAGCCTTTGAATACATGCATATGGACTATCATTGAGTCAGACTGAATTTGAAGATTAATTCAAAGACGGACCAACTGTTGCAGAACTTTCTGATGTCCTGGCTGTCAAAATTTAAGAAATTTGGACCCGAGCATCACTACCTACTGTGACATCAAATCGCATTATACAGCTGATACGAAATCACAGCAATAAATATCTCTCACAACAATAAATATCTCAAACTTGTGAGATACCCAAAGTTGAAAAGAAATAAACATTATGAACAGAAAGTCACCAAATTCAAGGAGCAAGCTAGGAAGACTTTCGACATTGCAGCATGCAAATGTGCTAACCATTCATCATGTTTGTGTGCAGAGTCTTGCAAGGGTCCAATTCCTGAACTGTCTATTCTTCAAGATCAACAAACCACATGCCATGCAAGATGATGATAGGGCCACTTGACAGCATAGCTACAAAGAAAGTCGAAGGAACAAGACAGGCTAGCCCAGTATCACCTTGCAGCAAGTGCTAGTTCACTGACATCCAAGAAAAATGAAAGCAGCTGTAGCGGTTCTTCAGAAGATGAACCTGGTGAAAACACAGATAGTGACACTGAAATATTATCTGCTACTGTTGCATGTCCTTTGCAAGCATTACACACTTCTACTACTGCTTGTTTTTCTCAACCTGCATCACAGCAGAGATGTTGGCTAGAGAATACTGCGAGGTCTTCGGAGTGACGTACAGAGAGAGAGCAGTGGCAGAGATTGCATCTGCGATCTTGGAAGACTATGGCATAGTAACTGTTAGAAGGCAAAGCGCACTCACTTCTTCATTTCTGCAACATTCGTAGCCTTTCCTCTAACTTCCCTTCTGTTGAGCATCACCTCTCCTCTTCTAAACCTCACCTTCTCTTCCTTATGGAGACTCAGCTGTCTGAGGCAACTGACAGCAAACCCTTTTCTTTATCCTCCTACTATCTCTATACATGTATTGTTATTGTGTCAGTGTTATTATTTTATGTACTGCGTATGTTAGTTTTGTGGTGTAGGTAGCCAACATTCCACAATGCTCTAGAATATCGGAATAATTGCCGGACACTATTGGAGAATTCGGACAAAGTATGGTAATAGTCTGGGAAATGGTATGTGGGGCCCTACCAGATGAGTAAACCAGATGAGTACTTTTGCTATTTCCAGACTTTTACCATCCCCGGACTGGTCTCCCCGCCTTTTAGTCTGTGAAATCGAGGGTCGAGTGTAGTAAACCCTTCATAAGCCGAACTATATGGGGCTCTACCCTGGTTGGAATTACCGATTTTTCCGGCTTACTGAATTTTCACCCCCCCAAATTGCTAAATTACCGAATTTTCACCCCCCAAAATTGCTAAGACAATACTTATTACTCGTACTTTCAACACTAAATTAAAGAAGCATATATAAATAAATGAGTTATGACAAAAAAAAATTAGTGCATTTAATATACATTTAACCCCTTCAGTGCTGGGTGTATTTTTATTTTGTTCTTGCTGCCACCAGACAATTTTCGTCAGTGTAAGTTGGATCTGTGGAAGTGCACGGGGTTGGTACAGCCTTCGTTACCCCCTTCAGTATGTGAGTCCAGTCCTGAGTGCCATAAAATTGGCTGGAGGAGAAGAATCTACTGCTTCTAATGAACGGTCTTACATTGCAGTCTATTACAGTCATTACATTTAAGTTTAGTTCTTAATATAGAGTGAAATAAATACTGGGTACTGTTTAGAATTTACATTAAAGTATGAACTCAACCACCTCCACCACCTCTGTCTCCAAAACAAAACAAACTGCCAAAGAATCTACTGCTTCTAACGAAAGGTGTTACACTGCAGTCTATTATAGTGATTACATTTAAGTTTAGTTCTTAATATAGAGTGAAATAAATACTGGGTACTTTTTAGAATTTACGTTCAAGTGTGAGTGTTAAACCACCTCCACCACCTCCGTCTCCAAAACAAAACAAACTGCCGACGATCTTCTGCCTCTGACGAAAGGCAAATTATGTGCACTGAATTCTTTCTTTTTTGTCTTTCTTTATTAATTTATACACTGTATATGCTCCTTTACTTTAGTGTTAAGAAGACAAGTAATAAGTATTGTTATTGCAATTTGGGGGGGTGAAAATCCATCTCCAACACATGTTACCGACAGTCGGTACTGCCTCTGTGAATGATTTTCTACCAATTAACCACTTCAGTACTGTGACGTCTATTTCTACTTTATTTAAGCTTCCTCCAGCCGATTTTATGGCACTCAGAACTGGACTCACATACTGAAGGGGCTAACGAAGGCTGTACCAACCCCGTGCACTTCCACAGATCCAACCTACACTGACTAAAATTGTCTGGTGGCAGCAAGAACAGAATGAAAATACACCCAGCACTGAAGAGGTTAAATGCATATTAAATGCACTATATTGTTTTTTGTCATAACTAATTTATTTATATATGCTTCTTTAATTTATTGTTGAAAGGACAAGTAATAGGTATTGTCTTAGCAATTTTGGGGGGTGATAATTCGGTAATTTAGCAATTTTGGGAGGTGATAATTTGGTAATTTAGCAATTTTGGGGGGTGAAAATTTGGTAAGCTGGAAAATTCGGTAATTCGAACCAGGGTAGAGCCCCATATAGTTCGGCTTATCAAGGGTTTACTTTAGGTGAGGAGACTGTAGCACCAGTCGAGCAGGGCAGTACT
>JAGKTI010026685.1:0-13504 GCA_018397915.1 Birgus latro | reverse complement strand
TCAAACCTCGTGGCTGGAAAAAAAAAAAAAAAAACGTACATTTTAACAATATCAAGGTTTCTGTTACACCAAAAACCACATTTCCTTAGGGAAAATCTTTCAATACTGTGATTCCTCTTGAGACGGAATTCTGCAATTATTAACTTCTGATTTTTTTTTCCACTTAGCCGTGACTTCAATGACAAGAATTAGTGCAGATTGTGAAATAGTTCCGGCTGATAGCATCCATTTTGGAAGTAGCTCCATTCTCTTTTATTCTAATGATCGCTGAATATGCGTATTTCTCTGCGATAAAGCTGAATAAGCAACTTCTTCAAGTGTTCTAAAAGTTGTTTTTAAACACATTTCATTATATACAGAACTAAGAAGACACTTGTGAGGGTGTAAACGTCACATTTATGAAACATATCAAGAAGTCGACTGACATGTAAAGAGAGATGGCACCTTAGGTTTTTAAGAATAGCTTGCAACATTGTGAGGATCACCGAAACAAATTAAAAACTTCGATTTTTCGTTTTTCTCCAGCAGAAGCAGTTTCAAATTACGTCAAGCCTCGTGGCTGTAAAAAAAAAAAAAAAAGAAAAAAAAAAAAGAAATAAACGAACATTTTCTCAATATCAAGGTATGTATCTGTTACACCAAAAACCACATTTCCTTAGGTAAAATCTTTCAATAGTGTGATTCCTCTTGAGACGGAATTCTGGATTATTGACTTCTGATTTGTCGATTTTTTTTGTCCCCTTAGCCGTGATTTCAAGGACAAGAAGTAATGCAAATTGTGAAATAGTTCCGGCTGATAGCATCCATTTTGGATGTAGGTCCATTCTCTTTTAATCTAATGATGGCTGAATAAGCGTATTTGTCGGCGAAAACGCCGAATATACAACTTCCACTTGTTCTCAAAGTTGATTGTAAACAAATTATATTATGGTCAAAACTAAGAAGACACTTGTGAGGGTGAAAATGTCACATTTATGAATGATAGCAAGTAGTCAACTGACACGTAAAGAGAGTTGGTAACTAAGGTTTTTAAGAACAAATAGCATGAAACATTGTGAGGATCACCGAAACAATTTAAAAACTTCGATTTTTTTTTCTACAGCAGAGGCATTTTAAAATTACGCCAAGCCTCGAGGCGGTTAAAAAAAAAAAAAAAAAGGAAAAAAAGAACATTTTCACAATATCAAGGTTTCTGTTACACCAAAAACCCCATTTCCTTAGGTAAAATCTTTCAATACTGTGATTCCTCTTGAGACGGAATTCTGGATTATTAACTTCTGATTTGTCGAGTTTTCCCCCCCAATTCGCAGTCACTTCAAGGACAAGAAGTAGTGCAAATTGTGAAATAATTCCGGCTGATAGCGTACGTTTTGGAAGTAGGTCCATTCTCTTTTAATCTAATGTTTCCTGAATAAACGTATTTCTCGGCGAGAACGCTGAATAAGCAACTTCTTCAAGTGTTCTGAAAGTTGACTGTAAAACTCACTATATTATATTCAGAATTAAGAAGACACTTGTGAGGGTGAAAATGTCACATTAATGAAGGATAACAAGAAGTCGACTGACACGTTAAAGATAGCTTGCACCTTAGTTTTATAAGAACAAATAGCTTGAAACATTGTGAGGATCACCGAACCAATTTAAAAACTTCAATTTTTTTTTCTCCAGCGGTAGTTTAAAATTACATCGAGCCTCGTGGCGATGAAAAAAAAAAAATCACAATATCAATTTTTCTGTTACACCAAAAACCACATTTCCTTAGGTAAAACCTTTCAGTACTATTATTCCTCTTGAGACGGAATTCTGGATTATTAACTTCTTTGTCGATTTTTCTTTTCCCCAATTCGCAGAGACTTCAAAGACGAAAAGTAGTGCCAATTGTGAAATAGTTCCGTGTGATAGCATCAGTTTTTATGGTAGGTCCATTCTCTTTTAATCTAATGATGGCTGAATAAGCGTATTTAAAGGGGAAAACGCTGAATATGTAACTTCCTCGTGATGTCAAAGTTGATTTTAAAACATATTATTTTATATTCAGGACTAAGAAGACACTTGTGAGGGTGAAAATGTCACATTTTTGAATGATAACAAGAAGTCGACTGACAAGTAAAGAAAGCTGGCACCTTAGGTTTTTAAGAATAGCTTGAAGCATTGTGAGGATCCCGGAAACAAATTAAAACCTTCATTTTTTTTTCTCCAGCAGTGCCTTAAAATTACGTCGAGCTTCGTGGAGGGGAAAAAAAAAACGAACATTTTCACAATTTCAAGATTTCTGATACACCAAGAACCACATTTCCTTAGGTAAAATCTTTCAATACAGTGATTCCTCTTGAGGCGGAATTCTGGATTGTTATCTTCTGATTTATCGATTTTTTTTTCCCCTTAGCCGTGACTTCAAGGACAAGAAGTAGTGCAAATTGTGAAACAGTTTCGGCTGATAGCATCCCCTTTGGAGGTAGGTCCATTCTCTTTTAATCTAATAATGGCTGAATAAGCGTATTTCTCGCAGAAAACGCTGAATATGCAACTTCCTCGTGTTCTCAAAGTTGGTTGTAAAACACATTATATTATATTTAGAACTAAGAAGACACTTGTGAGGGTGAAAATGTCACATTTATGAAGGATAACAAGAAGTCGAATGACATGTAAAGAGAACTGGCATCTTACGTTTTTAAGAACAAATAGCTTGAAACATTGTGAGGATCACCGAAGCAAAATAAAAATATTTTTCTTTTTTTTCACCAGCAGTACTTAAAAATTACGTCAAGCCTCATGGCTGAAAAAAAAAAAAAAAACGAACATTTTCACAATATCAAATTTCTGTTACACCAAAAAACCACATTTCCTTAGGTAAAGTCTTTCAATACTGTGATTCCTCTTGAGACTGAATTCTGGATTATTAAGTTCTGATTTTTTTTTTCCACTTAGCCTTGACTTCAATAACAAGAATTAGTGGAAATTGTGAAATAGTTCCGGCTGATAGCATCAGTTTTGGAAGTAGCTCCATTCTCTTTTATTCTAATGATGGCTGAATATGCGTATTTCTCGGCGATAACGCTGAATATGCAACTTCTTCAAGTGTTCTCAAAGTTGTTTGTAAAACACATTTCATTATATATAGAACTAAGAAGACACTTGTGAGGATGAAAATGTCACATTTGTGAGACATGAGAAAAAGTCGACTGACAAGTAAAGAGAGGTGGCACATTATGTTTTTAAGAATAGCTTGCAACATTGTGAGTATCACCGAAACAAATTATAAACTTCGATTTTTCTTTTTTCTCCAGCAGAAGCACTTTTAAATTACGTCAAGCCTCGTGGCGGTAAAAATTTTAAAAATAAATAAATAAATAAAAAAATGAACATTTTCACAATATCAAGGTTTCTGTTACACCAAAACCCACATTTCCTTAGGGAAAATCTTTCAATTCTGTGATTCCTCTTGAGACGGAATTCTGGATTATTAACTTCTGATTTGTCGATTTTTATTTTTTTTTCCCTTATCCATGATTTCAAGGACATGAAGTAGTGCAAATTGTGAAATAGTTCCGGGTGATATCATCCGTTTTGGAGGTAGGTCCATTCTCTTTTAATCTAATAATGGCTGAATAAGCGTCTTTCTCGCCGTAAACGCTAAATATCCAACTTCCTCATGTTCTCAAAGTTGATTGTAAAACACATTATATTATATTCAGAACTAAGAAGACACTTGTGAGGGTGAAAACGCCAAATTTATGAAACATAACAAGAAGTCGACTGACAAGTAAAGAGAGATGGCACCTTAGGTTTTTAAGAATAGCTTGCAACATTGTGAGGATCACCGAAACAAATTAAAAACTTCGATTTTTCGTTTTCCTCCAGCACAAGCACTTTCAAATTACGTCAAGCCTCGTGGTGGTAAAAAAGTAAAAATAAAAATAAAAAAATAAACAAAAAAAAACAACATTTTCTCAATATCAAGGTTTCTGTTACACCAAAAACCACATTTCCTTAGGTAAAATCTTTCAATACTGTGATTCTTCTTGAGATGAAATTCTGGATTATTAACTTCTGATTTGTCGATTTCGTTTTCCCTTAGCCGTGATTTCAAGGACAAGAACTAGTGCAAATTGTGAAATAGTTCCGGTTGATAGCATCCGTTTTGGAGGTAGGTCCATTCTCTTTTAATCTAATGATGGCTGAATAAGCGTATTTCTCGCAGAAAACGCTGAATATGCAACTTCCTCGTGTTCTCAAAGTTGATTGTAAACAAATTATATTATATTCAGAACTAAGAAGACACTTGTGAGGGTGAAAATGTCACATTTATGAATGATAGCAAGTAGTCGACTGACACGTAAAGAGAGCTGGTACCTAAGGTTTTTAAGAACAAATAGCATGAAACATTGTGAGGATCACCGAAACAATTTAAAAACATTGATTTTTTTTTTTCTACACGAGAGGCAGTTTAAAATTACGTCAAGCCTCGTGGCGGTAAAAAAAAAAAAAAAAAAAATCACAATATCAAGGTTTCTGGTACACCAAAAAACCACATTTCCTTAGGTAAAGTCTTTCAATACTGTGATTTCTCTTGAGACTGCATTCTGGATTATTAACTTCTGATTTTTTTTCCCACTTAGCTGTGACTTCAATAACACGAATTGGTGGAAATTGTGAAATAGTTCCGGCTGACAGCATCCGTTTTGGAAGTAGCTCCATTCTCTTTTATTCTAATGATGGCTGAATATGCGTATTTCTCGACGATAACGCTGAATATGCAACTTCTTCAAGTGTTCTCAAAGTTGTTTGTAAAACACATTTCATTATATACAGAACTAAGGAGACACTTGTGAGGGTGAAAATGTCACATTTATGAAACATAACACGATGTCGACTGACAAGTAAAGAGAGGTGGCACCTTAGGTTTTTAAGAATTGCTTGCAACATTGTGAGGATCACCGAAACAAATTAAAAACTTCGATTTTTCTTTTTGCTCCAGCAGAAGCACTTTCAAATTACGTCAAGCCTCGTGGCGGTAGAAAAAAAAAAAAACTAACATTTTCTCAATATCAAGGTTTCTGTTACACCAAAACCCACATTTCCTTATGTAAAATCTTTCAATACTGTGCTTCCTCTTGAAACGGAATTCTGGATTATTAACTTCTGATTTGTCGATTTCCCCCCCCCTTATCCAATGTTTCAAGGACAATAAGTAGTGCAAATAGTTCCGGGTGATAGCATCCGTTTTGAAGGTAGGTCCATTCTCTTTTAATCTAATAATGGCTGAATAAGCGTATTTCTCGCCGAAAACGCTGAATATGCACATTCCTCGTGTCCTCAAAGTTGATTGCAAAACACATTCAGAGCAATTAGAAAACATATTTTTGTTTGAAAAACAAGGTCATCATGATCATCCTAAGGAAAAAATGTACTCTAATTAATCTGAGAAACACATAATTGTTTCTACAATAAAGAACACATTTCTGAGTGAAAAAAAAAAATCGTCAAAACATATATGAATATACCAACTACAAGGAGAAATTAAATCATATGTAAAATGAACTGCTATTTTAGGTGTTTTAACATAAATTGAAATTAATGAGGAGATCGTCAAGGAAAGTGATATATTTAGAGGTACAAAGGAGTTTTTCTTAATATGTATAATTCTTGCTTTAAAATGGCATCTTAAGCCTCCTGAATAGATACAACGCAAGGCAATTTTTTCGTGTTATAAAAAGGCATCTTATGTCTCCTGAATAGATAAAAATTAAGGAAAAATTTGAACTTTATAAACGTCGACCTAAGCAGTTAACCACATTTCCTGTAGTAAACTCACACCGAAAGGTGATAACTTGCATAACAGAAATTGAAGAGGGATTGACAGTCAGATAAAAGTTAATACGAGAAATTGAAAACGTCCTTGTAATGAGGAGATTTGAGAAATGAAAAATAGAATTTGATTCCTCAAGTCCGCAGACTTCCGGTGCATTACAAATACAAAAAATAAATTCACATAAAAAAAAAAATAAATACGAAGGAGCATTGACATGACTTTTTTCAATGTCGTCTCGAGGTGGTTTGATTTTTACCTTAGTAAGTCATAGGACTTGAGAAACCACTTATAAATGTTTGTCACTTTCATACCTAAGTATTGAAATGACATTTTTACTTTCAGTTTTCATACGACTGTCAATACTCCCTAAGTTTTATTTTATACGTTACCAACATTCGTTGATATTTTACCTAACGAAACATTGCTGATGGTCTGACTACATTTCATCAGTATTTTTTTTTAAATTAAATACGAGGAGGAAGATACGATTTAAAAGGCTCGACATAAAAAATAAAAATAAAATCCTTCTTAACACTAAATTTTTCTTTTCTTTTCTTTTAAGCGCCAATTGAAACATCGTCCTTAAATACCTCAAATGCCGGGCCTTTGTACGTGTGAATATTTTTTTCTAATACGTTACTTCATTAATCATTATACCTGGATTTTTTAATTACTTTTTATGAGCAGCAATTTTAACACTCAGAAATAAATTCTAAAATATAGAATGATTTTCTTTGTGTTTCCCAGCCAGTTTACAGTTCATTTGTGGACGTTCCATCTTCAGCTTTCTCTCCGCAAAATAACCGTTCTTTATCATTATTTCTGTGTAATTATTCTAAATCTCTCTCGAAGGAAATGCCCTCTATGGAGAAATGTGCACACGTGACAATGTTTTTTATGCTGAAGTGACGGCAAGTATGAAGGAAATGGAAACTTAATAATCTCTCTCAGTAGGGTAAAAATCTAAATATTCTAAATTATAGCTAATTATCCTGGAAAGTGATGTTTTTTTTCATTTCACGAAAGACAAATCAGCGGACTTGAGAAAAGAAGTTAATAATGTTTGTCAGTTTAAAATCTCAGTATTATAATGACGTTTTTACTTTCTCATATTAATTTTTATCTGACTCTCAGTACTTCCTCATTTGTTATTTGTTAAAGTTATCGCCGCTCGTGGTGATTTTGCCTAGGAAAATATGGCTAGTGGTCTAACACGAGCATTTATAATGTGCGAAAATTATTTTATTTATATATCATTTAATCAAACCGCTCATGATGTCATTTTGAAGTGATAGTTATACAGATATAAAATACAATCCCATGTAACATAATTTCACATTATATTGACGAGACCATCGACTGCAACATATTGAGCTAAAATACCTCAAATGAAATCTCTTTTATGTGATTGAAATCTTTCTTTTCTTTTCTTTTTTCATTTCTCCTTATAGTTTTTTCCACATGAATTGTTTCACCCTCAATCGATTTCAGAGTTTTAGAAAAAAGAGAGATTATCCAAATCAGATTAGAGTACATTTTTGCTAGTTGCATATTTCGAGTACTTGCCGATATACCTTCGGATTTGAGCTTCACTCCATTATAACTGTGAATAATTACTGATAACCAGATGAGTAGTTTCAACACAAGTTCACAACTGGAACTTCTTTTTAATCATTGAAGTGATCACATTCGTGAAAAAAAAAAAAAAAGTCATTTAATGGGTCTTTGATGAGCTAAAAATCCAAAACCTCAATACATTTACGACAGTTGACATCAGGGCTCCTGAGAGATTTTTTTTTTCTGTCATGCACGATCAATCTGTGGATTTGAGGAACAAAGTAATAAGCTTTTTGAATTTCATATCTATGTTTTGCAATGATTTTTTTGCTTTCTCATATTAATTTTCTTTTTTTACTCGATATCTCCTCAATTTTTTTTAATCCAGTTATCAACGTTCGGAATTATTTTATCACAAGAAATATGGCTATTGTTCTAAGGAAACCTTTCATAATGTCCTAAAACTTTTTTTTATGACTCAGGAGAGTTAAGATGCACTTTTGGTAGCCTAGATATATCCTTTATATATCTAATTGTCCGTTTTTATATTAACGGCCTCATTAATTGAAACACGTTAACAACCAGCAGTTTTTTCATGTAAAATAGTAAATATGATACTTCGTTTCGCCTTATAGCTGGAACTTTCTTATTTTTCTAAGCCGCATTGTTTTCACACAGATATGCTATCTAAATTTTAGAAACGAAAAAGTGTGTTTCTCATTCAAACCAGAGTAAATTTTTGGAAGTTTGATATTCAACTTTTCCTATTTAAAAAAAAAAAAAAAACTTTAGGTTCACTCCAGTATAACTCTCTCGATTCAGGTGCTTTCTATCTTAAGAGGTGCACACTTTGTACTATTTTCTATGTTGAAGTAACACCAAAAAGAAATTTTAAAAAAAATCAATAAAACCTTACCAGAGAGTCGACTTCACGACAACATTTGGCACATTTCATATCAATGTTCATGCAAGCTGTTTTTCTTTTTTATATCCCTCATATTTGAAAAATATGTGGACTTGAGAAACCACTTATGTTTTCCAATTTCATATCTATTAATTGCAATGATATTTATACTTCCTCATTATTTTATTTAGAACTCAATTTTCATCTGTACGAGTTACCACTTTTCGGAGTAATTTTAAATAATGAAATATGGCGTGTATTCACAGTGAGCCTAAATTATTATTTTTTTCTTTCACTGAAAAGGGATGGGTAACGGACCACTTAAAATCCCTCATATTTGTTTTAAAAATTAAATCCTGGGTAAGTATACTCAATTTTTTATGACCAAATCATGAATTAAAACTCGATTTTCTTAAACACCTCAAAGCGAGCCTTTTTACGTGTAGAATCAGTTACTTATTCTGTTATTTCATTCCTCCTTATAGCTGGAAGTATTTCTTTTTCTTCGAGAATCATTAAAAATAAAAATGTTTTCAAAATTTTTGATTGGTTTTTGTGCTTTAGAGTACATTTACCTAAGCTGCATGTTTAGCGTCTTCGCCAAAATATCCACTGACTTTAGTATCCCTGCAGTATAGATGTTTATAATTGCTGCTAAATCGGATGCGTACTTTCGTAACAACTTCACTATTGGCAGAATTTAATATCCTTGGAGGCCAGGGTAAATGAAATCATTTGCCTGATTCTCTTCCTGAAGTATAAATCCAAACAATCTAAGGACGACCGAATACTCTCTTCCCTCTCTTTTTTTTTAATATTAATGAAAAATCATTGCAATACGGACTTCTGGAATTAATTCAATCTTTTTAATTTTCATACCTCTTTATTGCAATGATTTTTCACTTTCTATTATGTTTTTTTTCTCTTAGTTCCTCGTAAATTTTATTTTATACAAGTTATCTCATTCCAGATTGACTTTACTATAGAAAATATGCATGCTACTCTAACACGATAATGTACAAATATTCCCTTTTTTATATTTACTCTGGAGGATTGACGTGCATTTTCAAAGCCCTTGTTATAGGGATAAAACTAAAATCCTTTCCAACTCAATATATCTTTCTCTTCAATGACCTCCTTAATAACTGATACTTATTACGTTCAAATACCTCATATATCTTCTCCTTTTACATGATCCGATTTCTTTTGGTATAATACATAGTTTCTTCTTATATTTGATGTTTTCTTATTTTTTGGGGCGAATTTTTTTTCACTCTCAGAAATGTGTTCTTGATTGTAAAGTATATTCCATAAGTTTCCCAAACTAATTAGAGTACAAGTTTTCCTTAGGAGACTGATACAGTTTCTAACTCTAAGCATCCCATTTTTTTCAACTGCACTATGAATTACAATTATAGTGCTTAATCACCTAAAACGCTCATTACCTGTGAATTAATTTCTTGACACTTCATATCATCATATTACTCTAAGTTTTCTTTAGTTTTTGGAATGCGTATTTTTTCCAACCTAAATGTTTACAGAATTTTAGAAACAATAGGGTGTTTCCTTCCAAATTTAGAGTATAAATGGGAAAGTTGGAAGATTGGAAAACATTTAGTTTTATTTTCCAACCAATTTAAAGTTCATTTGTGGAAGTTCAGTAATTACATTTTTTACAAAAGAATATGTAGATTTAAACATCACCAGTATAGTATTTTATTCTTCTAAAGCAGATGCTTACTTCGAAACAAGTTCACAGTTTTCACAGTTTTTTTTTTTCTTTGATGCAATGGCTTCCTTTTGAAGAAGAAAAAAAATCCCTATAGATAAGATACAAATCGAAAAATATTCAAGACCAAATTCTATACTTTGTTTTCCATGCAAAATCTTCGGACTTGTGGAACCAATGATTTTCAGTTTCATGTCTCGGTACTAGAATAGTGGGTTTCCTTCCACGTAGTAATTACTATCTAATTGTCAGCGCATTCTCACTTTAATACGAATTATCGCAAATCCAAGTGATTTTACCCATAGAAATATGGTTTAATCATATTGTGCAGATATTCCTTGTTTTAATAATATTTTAAGGAGGCTGAAGACGCCATTTTAAAGCCCTACCTTGAGATGAAGCAAAAGTAATTTCTAATTCTAAATTTATCGCTTTTCTCTGTAACACCATCTGTAATTGAAACTTATCGTTCTTAAATACGTCAGATACCAACTTCTCATACGTGTGAACCGATTTCTTCTGTTTATATAATAATTCATTTCTGCTTTTTGCTCGTACTCATTGTTTTCTCTGAGCCGAATTTTTTCCCCAATAAAAATGAGTTCTTAATTTCAGAAACAATTGGATTTCTTTCCCAAACATGTCAGAGTAAATTTTTGGATGATGATTAATTAGTGTCTTTAGTCAAAATGCTCAGATTTTATCACGATGAGGATATAATTGGTCTGAATTACTTCTTACACAAAAGCTATTTAAAGAAGTGCGCATTTGGCGCCTACAATAAATGGAAGAGAGAATATTTGATAAACCCTTTAGCTTAGGAAAAAATCAACATAATCTCAAAACATTTAGAACAGCTCGTGTCAGTTCTCCTAGAAACTGCATTATTCTTTTTGCATCCCTCATGTACAATAAATCTACGGACTTGAGAAACTACTGATGAATGTCTATCAATTTCATGCCTAAGTATTGCAATGTTTTTACTTTCTTTCATTTTTTAACTGACTGTCGATTTCTCTTCACTTTGCATTTATAGCGGTAAAATGGTTTGGAGAGATTTTACCTAAGTAATTATGGCTTATTGTCAAACACAATTTTTAATAATGTCAGTTTTGTTCTCTATTTAAATAGGAGGAAATAAATGTCATTTTGAAGGCCAAGTTATAAAGACAAGAATAAAATCCTTCCTAACCTTTGTTTTTTTCGAAAACACCCTTACCAATTAAAACATCATAATCAAACACCTGAAATGCTGGGTCATTTGGCGTGTGAATCTCTTTTGATATGTTATTTCATTAATGACTGTAGCTTGAATTTATTTTTATGTTTTTACCTTTTCTAAATATCAGTTGTTAAGCCTCATTATTTCTCAATTTTAGGATGGTTTATGCGTGGTTTCCTAACAAGTTCAGAGCAAATAGGCGGATAATGCACCTCTATCATTTCCGCCAAAAAATTATTAGTTTTTACATTTAGAAAAATTGCTCTTAATTTCGTTCTATCGAGAAAGGTGCACATTCAGCACTTTTTTTTTTTTTTTTTTTTGCTGAAGTCACGGCAAGGAAAAGAACTTTCGTAAATCCTTTTAATAACTGAAAAGGCTGAATAATCTAAACGAAATATATAACAGTTCGTATACTATCCTGGAATCTGTTTAAAGATTTCTTTTGAAATGCAAGAGAAATCAGAGGACTTGGAAAACAGTGTTATAAGTGATTATCAGTCTCACATCTCAGTATTACGATGACGTTTTTGATTTCTCATATTTATAGCTGACTGCCAATACCCGCTCAAATATTTTTTGTAAGATACCATTCGGATTGGTGTTACCTAAGAATATATGACTCTTGGTCTAAAACGGCCATTTATATTGTGCGACATATATATGTTTTTATTTTATCACGATGTTCATGTTGCCATTTTCAAGTCAAAGTTATACAAATAAAAATAAAATTCCTTGTAACGAAATTTCACCTTTTCCACCGGAATCCCATCAGTTACAACTCATTGTGCTATAACTCCACGAATGAAGTCGATTTTTGTCATACACATTCTTATATTATCTTTCATTTTTCTTTCTTAACTGAGTTAAGTCTTCTTGCTGGGCTTTAGTGAGATGTTGCCAGTTTATTATTCTAATTAGTACTTTCAACCTTTGAATACGTGTCCCGCTTTGTCTGACTTGGTCATTTTCTGGGAGAAGGTCATTGTGAATTTTCGTGACACTAACCCTACCAGGAGGTGGATTATCTATTCTCTCGTATGATCCAACAATTGTGCCCTTACGAAATACCTTCTCTTTCTTAGTTGCATTAGTGTGTGGGAGGTAGATGGAATTTTTTGAGCTGACTTTGACTAAAAAAGGGTGACTACTATGACTGACCCTAGGTTGAGGATAAATGATAAGGTTAGTGTCCGGATCTTCTTTTACAGGGACGGGCATGAACTTAGACTGATATGGGTCTACTTTCATGGTGGTAAGCAGATTGATTTGCGAGAAGGATCGTGATGGGTTGGAGGGTTCGACTGGGTCAGCCTTCACTCTTTCGACTTTGTTCCTTTGTCGGCAAATATGATTTACAACATACGGGGCGCCTCCCCATAACATGACTCTCTTTGCTTCATCCCACATGAGAGGGGCTTGACCTAGTACATCGCAACCTAGGAGCAGATCTGCACCGATATAAGAATTTGGCACTACCGGGAACCATTGTTTATGGATCTTCTCATCTCCGACTCCAATTTCTGCCCGCAGCATTCTTATTATTCTGAAAGGGGAGCCTGTGACTCCTTTTAAACGAGGCGGGTTTCGCCGTGTATTTACTTCTTCCCCGATTCGCTTAACAGCTGATTCCTTAATTAAAGTGTAGCTACTCCCGTTATCAACTATAGCTTCTACTATCTTTCCATTTATCACCACACTGATGGTGGGGGATGTAATGATCACCGATTAGTCACAGTTTCTGGGATGGATCTCGCGAACCTTCCGATTTGGAGTCATTTTGTTCTGGAGGTTTATAATTACGTCCAGGACACCCGCGGTCTCCACGATGACATACGGGTCTGCGGCAGTCAAAACAGTGTCCGGGAGGAGGTTTCCACCAACAATCTTGGAGACTATGTGATGAAGCTAAACAGTGTGCGCAACAGCTAGAAGTTCTGGAGTTGCTAGGGTGCCCTTTATTCACTCGTGCTAGGCTAGATTTAAGCTCACGGACCTGTCATTTTAATTCTTCCACTTCATCTTTCGGTCCATCTAGACTCGAATGATCTGCCTGGTTCACAGAGATGAATGGCAACGACCGATTCCACAATTGTCTTCCCTTGACGTTATTCTCGGCAGGTACCGCATTGACACGAGTGATCTGACTCTATTCCAACAGCTGACGTTCATGTTCTACTCTATCTAGGAACTTCTTTAACCCGCCGAGTCCCGACCGGTTTTTTACCCAGCCTACCCCCAGATCCCGACCGATTCTCGACTTTTTTTTGGGGGGGGGGG